>JAPYYV010009394.1:0-12246 GCA_030522625.1 Copidosoma aretas | reverse complement strand
GCGCCTGACGACTTCACGCACGCGCATGCACATGACGACTGTAACAACATGTCAGCGCGCGCAAACGAAAATGTATAGACGTATGATGGTAATGTAGATTTACGTTACCATCAGTGGCTGAGGGACCTTGGATAATTTTTTTTTATTTTACTTTTTAATAGTATGTAGTTTTTTCATTAAAAATATACGGCACCTAGTATTAAGTTCGTAAATTAATAATCTTAATTCTAAACTTTTTTTTCTTTTTTTGATTTATAAAATTTAATTTTTTAAACATTTTATGGTGTGAGTCCAAAGGGTTTTAAGGCTCCTGCCAGGCCCTCAAAACCCTATTGGACTTTGAACTCATGGGACTTTCAAAGTCCCATTGTTTACCTACTTAAAACTTGAACGAACAGTCTCTTTGCTGACCTGAACAAATTGTACGAGGGTGCCATTAATATTCATAACCTGCCTGTGCACTTTTACCTATTCCTGTTCAAGCATGGTTGAGTCTATGAAAACTGAGATTTTGTTTTGTTTTAGTAGATAAACACAGTTGTTAAGCGTTTCTACATGTTAACGTTGTAGTTTTCTAACTTATATTATACTTCTGTATATTTTCATATTAATATTGTACATTATATTAATGTATGTATTTCTTTGTATTATGTGGTTCAATTTTATTCTTTTTATATTTATATTGTTGCATTAACTCAATGATTTTACAACAAACGTATTGTCAATTTACATACATAAATAGAAAACATACCAGAAAGTATTCAAGCTACTTAAGGTGCCGTAATGGTTTGAATCTATTTTTTATACATACTAGGGGGCTCCGCCCCTTGCGCGCTCCGCGCGCCAACCCCGCCATTAAATCATATTAATTTCCACGATTTTTTAAGAAAAATCAAATGATTAGCCAATTAGAACATGAAGCTTTAATTTTGTTTTCATTGATATTACTTTTTGTTCAATTTTGCATAATCTCGATTTCAAATTTACCCACTCTTGGACAGTTTTAGCCAATCACAAAACGAATAAAGAGGCTTCATCACGTGACCCATCACTTTTTTCTCTGTAGATAAAACGTTTGAGATTTGATTCCGTTAAGTTACACACGTAAAGTGCTTATTGAACCGCTATTCAGAAGCGGTTACAAGTACATATGATTATTGGAATGTTTCATTATAAATTTTCTTTCATTGTCTAGTAATTAATTGCAAGAAAATGTTAATTATGTTTTTATTTCTTTTTTCATTTTTACACTAAGTAAAACTATGACTTAGTTCGTAAGCGGGCAAAAAATACATTTTAGTAATGTTAAGATCATAATTATGTACTTATAACATAATAAGCTATCGTATAGACTCTACACGTACTATATCCAAGTAACATCTTGTTTATAACAAAAAATCAAAACGCTCTATTTTTCCAAGAACGCTCAGTTTTGACAGATTTCAGAAAACCATTTTTTTAACGATAAATGTATATAAACCGTGACATACCTTGGTTATGACTTCATCGTTACAGCAAATCCAATCTTCCCTGCCCATTACTTTGTTGTACGTATAGTAATGGCCATTCCTTATATTACCTTTATGAACTATGATCGAGCACAATTCGTACATATTTTCGCTTCCGGTATGTATGTCTGTTTCATACATTTCTATGCACGTGTTTGCCTCAAGTGTTTCTGGAAACGAATCCTGTGAAATTAACAATGATTCGCATATGTACATGTGAACAAAATAGAGGTTGATACCTCGATTTTCGAAAATTTTAATGAAAGTGATTTGATGTCCTGTGTGTGTCTGAGGCTTGGACCGGCTGAATCATTACAATTTCAAATTATAAATTATTTAGTACGTCATCATTTGAACATGCTATACCTACGTAAAAATCAGTACCACTGCATTTTCAATGAAATACGTAACCCCGAAGAAACGTGGGAAAACCGTAATTGAGTAGATTAACTTTACAAGAGGCTGTGACTCCAGCATATATGGCTGTACCACATCAAATTCTCGTAATTAGGAAGACGATATACGTTTCTATACTGCCACAAATAAATTTGGAATTTTCTTATTCGCAAAGCATCCTCGAAAGCTTAGAAAGCATATTACGATCACGCTGAAACCACTGGATCACGTGGTCGTGTGGAAACTCTGAGATTTTAGTATTCCATAAGTTTTCCGAAGTTTTAAAGCTTTACGGCAGCTTGGAAACGTCTGAAACTATTTAGGGTGCTATAAGAGTGCGGTGTCTTGCTGCTTACAAAAAATTTGATACTGCCATGGTTATGGCATATACAACGAGTTTTCCATGCTTTTACAGCTTTACCACAGCTTGGAAAATTCTGAAACGATTTGGGGTTATATAAGAGTACGGTGTCTTACTGGTCGCAAAATTTTACAGGGGTACAGCCGTATACAAAAATCAGAAAATCCCCGAAATCGTAGGAAACACATTATGCTCACGCAACTCGAACTTTTCCGAGTATTACTCTAAGATGTATCTATTATTACATCTTAGAGTAATACTCGGAAAAGTCCGAGTTGCGTGAGCATAATGTGTTTCCTACGATTTCGGGGATTTTCTGATTTTTGGACTAAGATAATTCGAAAACCATTTATGGCGGTATAGAAACGGTATTGGTACTTGTGTTTATGTAGGTGTATAATGTTTAATGGATAATTTACTAATTAATTCATATTTTAAAATTTTCATCAGTCGAATCGGTTCATTCTTCAGACACATCGTCCGGTGCGCATGATCATATGTTAATGTCTTAGTATTGTATTATATCTAACATAACTTACTCGTGATGAACTTTATCCATTGCATTTTGAACTTGATCATACTTAAATTTTTTTAAATGCAAAATCAAAATATACGGCAGGCTCTGAAATTTGAAAACTTTTAGAGTAAACCTTGACTTCTCACATGTTTCGCAGTAGACCTTATCTGATAAAACTTCGGGCGTGCAATACATTTCCAAGGCTTTCTCCTGTAAAAAAGTTAAATTTTTTGTTCATATTAATCATCATATTATACACATACATGCATTTACGAACGATTTGGTATTATATAAACAAATTTTGTGGACTACTCTTTATGGTATTACACATATTACGCGACACTTTCAATAACTGCTTATCTTTAACATAAATCATGAGGTAATACGGCCTAACATGCTATTACAATTCTTTGTTATAAATAAATAGCTCTAGAAAGTGTCACGTATAATGCAACGCATACCGTTAAAGTTCGGAAAATTCTGAACAGATAAGCAGTGTAGGGCCCCAAGAAATGTGCACTTCTTTTCGAGTTATTAACAAAAGTAGATAAACAAATAGTCCAAAGCACGTGCTTTGGTACAACGCGGTTAACTACTTTTCGAATTAAATTACACTCCAATTTCTTCTTTTTCATATTTTGATCTTAAATGTAGTACACACGATCTTAAAATGTAAGCGCATAATACGGTATTAAAAAAAAATTTTAATTAACAAATTTGTAACAGATTTTTTTTTTTTTAAGTTTGCGATTTAAGATTTTAATTTGTCCTGGGAATACCAGCCAACTTATAAACTGTCACTAAAAACTATTTGAAAGTATAACATTTGAAAAGCATCTATAGTTATTTTGGGCCTGATCCGTTCAGTAGTTTATTTGTAATGATGAGTTGAAAGTAACTTGTTGATAAGCACCCAAAAATGTGTGTGCTAGGTATTATTGGCTGTGTGCAAGTTAGGTGCTGCCCCCATTTTGCCAAGCGGCCGCCACTGGCGGATTTGCTGGACGATTCCATAAGACTGCGTGTAAAAAAGACAAGTAGAGCCAGACCTCCCCTCCACCAACTTGCACACAGCGAATACGGTGGCGCTGGAGCCACCTTAATGGTAAGTCTTCACAGTATTTTTATCTTTGTCTTTATTTTGTGTTTATTTCCAACCCATGACCTACATCCCTGCCCCGTCCCAGTTATAATATAAATTTTAACACATTATATTGTTCTTTAACACATTCTCTTTTAAGGGTTCATCGCGTGTTATTAACTTATGGTACAATAACGCAATAACTGTTTACCAAACTGTCCTATGCAACTTGATCGTTAGATATAATCGGCAGAGAAATATCCAAGAAACTTTCCGAGCGTTCTTTTGTGGTGTTACAAGATAGACACTTCGTGTATTGTACCACCTGACCTGTTGAAAAAAATATATATATATATATAAATACTGCCTGCAAAAATATTTTTGAGACATTTTTGAATCCTGTAAGAACTGTGCCCTCTGGCCATTTAGGTCATCTTTGTGCCATAGGTACGATATTTCGCATCCCATAGCAATAAATTTCATTCAGAATTTTTGCTAGCAATTTACGCACACGCATGTTTTTTTCGAAAAAACAAATGTGTGAAAGCCGCCGTTTCGCCCTTGCATCAAAAATAATTATTGTACTACTAACCTCGATACAGTTTTCTGACAAAATTAGTACGATTGCACTTTTGAATCTGTTCTTCTAACGCCGATAACATGTGTGCACAAAATTCTTGTATGTCTTGCTGACCATCCATAGTCCAATTAAAGCTACGATTAACAGCATGCGTTTGCAGAACTTGTTGCGTACCAATCTAAACCAAATACATATTTTATGTAAGATTTGGCAATTGAAAAATACTACTGAAAAGTATTATTTTCTCGGTGCTATGTTTACCTGCATTTGATAAAACAATTTCTGAAGCTCGAGTACTAAGTTCAAGCCGTTGACATTTTCATCGTGTGTTAGGTCACTTTTAAGAGTATACAATGAAGTCCTAAACTCCGGCGTCATGGATAAACATTGAAGGAAGCTGTTAATATAACATCTGTTGCCATCATTCTTTAATCCAACCGTAGCTATAAAATTTCCAAATTAACAGTATCACATGCAGTTAATACATTATTTTTCATACCCAAATGAAAGTACAACTTAAACGCGGAGAAAGGTAAAAAAAAAAAAATAAATAAAATCAACAATAAATGTGATTTTTATTTCAAAGGCTTTAGTAGAGTAACGCTGAAACGTATATGATTAAAAGAATTTTCAAATGCAGCTTGGAACAACAAATTAAATTTGTTTCATAATAAATGTAGTCGAATTATTATGTCCTTTTACAACTCCGCAAGATTTTACAATTTTATACGAAGGTATTTTTTAATGCACAACTGCCACGCTATTTAAATAATATATAATGTAGATGAAAAGAAAATGTGCGGGACAGTAATGGTTATTTAAAATTAATTATAACACTGAGATACTTACAATTAGAGTTTAAATCGGGCGATGATTTCATTTTTTTTAACACGCTCAGTTGAGTCGAATTATCTTATGCCCAAATCACATCTGAAAGTATGCATATTATTATTATGAGTATTCAATATAATATATGTTGCATCGTACCATTAGCGCGCGATACAACTTTTTGTGAAAAATGTTGTATGAATAGTATATTACTCACCTAGGAAGGAAAAGTAAAGAATGTCTCAGATCGCAGGCAATTGACGCCCGAGGCGAAGCCGGGGGCGATAAACATGAGGTCTGAGGGATTCTTTGTCTCCTCCCGTGGGTTGTATACGATTTTTCACCATTCCTACGCCGAAAGAAGGATTTTTCGTCCCGCTACGCGGGACGGAAATTCCTTCTTCCGTCGCAGCATGGTGAATAATCATGTTTGTACCACAGAAGAAAATAAAGAATGCTCAGATCACACGTGCATTGTCACCTAAGGCGAAGCCGAGGAAATTCTTAACTTTTCCTCCCTTGGCGTACAATATACTAGTAATTATACTATTTCTTACTGCAAAGATAAAGCAGAATTACTTCGCAAGAAAATATTAATTGCAACAGCTCAACACATTGTTTACAATGCATAAGTAAAGCAACTCTGACATCTATTATTGTACTCTATTTGTGACAGAAAAGTAGTTGCGAAGAGTGACAATTTGAAGCTGTGAATAAATGTTTATCAGCGGATGCACGTTTACCGACTAGTATACGTACGTGCAGTACCTTTGACTTGTATTAACTATACAATCAGCATGTACTAAAATTATAGCCAATGATATACTTACATATATGTTTATTTTTTTTGGAAAAACACTGCCATATTTTACGACATACTGCGATGATAAATTCACGATAGACGTCACACTATGATAGTGATAGCTTTTTTAAGGGTAGCAAGTCGGTTACTCTTCTGTTTCGCACTTCAAATAAAGTTACGTGGACGGGACTGTTTCTTTGTTGTGCTTCTGAGCCTCTCGTTCATTTTTGATAGCTATAGATGCGGTTCAATATACAGCAAAATTTTTTTCGCTAAAAAAAATCCAGCGTTTCGATTGGTTCACCAATTTCTTTTGACAAATAGGAGGCCTGGATTGTTCTGAGCTAAGCAAATTTTTGCGATATATTTCGAACAACATCTATAGCTACAAAAAATGAACTCCTGAATTATATATATAGAATACAGAGTGTAGTCGTCGCTATTACTTGTACACAGGACCTTCTATAATTAAGTAACAAATGTCAAAATGTCTTCTAAAGGAAGCTTTGACCCAAGCCGTGAATGTCACTGTGTAAGTATAAAAGACAGTCTTAGTAGTATAACAACAGCTTTTATACGCTTAACAAAGCGTTGTCGTAATGAGATGGGTTTTTTATAGCTTATCATCTTCGATCTTAAAAGTTGAGTTAAACATAAAGGGGAGAGGTTCTTAGTAGCATATAATCGTATAGTTTTTCGTTCCCGATTGCATTTGACAAGTTACAATGATAGTAACATATATCGTATGCAAACGTAGATAAGAGAAATGTTGTCCAGCTAGGTATATTCATCAAGTTAGCATTCAAGCGAAACGTAAACGTGGCCATGTGTACATGAATTTTTAACGAAATTTTTTTTATTAACATGAATTTTAAATGACGTTCATTCACCTAAAATCACGGTCCATCGACGCGTGAATTGGCTGTCGTTTGACTTGTGCATCGAATTTGTATGTGTGAATACAAAAATAAATTGTGTATTATAGGATTTCATTGTATGCAATTAAATTGATCCGCGGCATAGTTACACAATTAAAATTTCTCACTCTATGTAATTTACTGCTTGCAACTTCCCATATTGATAATACCGCTATTTCTGCTCTACATATTCCCCAACTAACTTGATATGCTTGCAACTTCCCATATTGATAATACCGCTATTTCTGCTCTACGTATCCCACAACTCACTTGATATGCTGGTGGTTCTGAGTGCTGAGAACCTCCGTGTTTGATTGATTAGTATACTCATTAAGAATCAACTTGAATTTTCATCCAATGATTGTACGTGTAGTGTCATAGACAGTAATAAACAGTCGCCATGCAGTTAAGGTGAAAATAAAAACTGTTACAAAGTGTACATGTATGGATGGAGAACATTCCCTAACTATCGCCGGTACACTGTGTACTAACAATAATAATTGTGGACTTCATGTATGAGTTAATAGATAATCAAGTTAATAGAACAGTGTACGACATAGCGTCCATGACATGCAATAACGTTTTGAATCGATAATTGAAGAGTAAACTGATGAAGGAATGATTCTTCTCGAGAGTTTTGTTAATTACTGTGTAAATATTTGGCGCGAGTAAAAAACGCGAAATATGAAAGGGCTCTGTAATATTTTTTTTCATAAATTTTTTTTTTTTATTTATAAGTGACGTTTACACTGCGGCAAATCGCCTTATCATAGGTATCTGTAAAATTCAGGATGTACATCTCACGGTGCTCTCGATTAACATCGGAATTTTGGGATAGTTCATAATTGCAGAAAGGGGATATCTTGTCTTTACATTTGGCGATAACTGTTGCTCAAATGATGTACGGCATTTGTAACCGGATGATTTTCGATTGTTTTTCGAGGACACGCGAGGCAGTGCTTGTGAATTTTTGAGTACCTGTAAATTAATGATAGCAAATAATTTGGAAAAAAAAATGTTTAGTTTTATATAACGTACATGAACTTTTCGCGGCTGTCGGGAACGTTCTGCTGACTTCATCGGTTTTGGCTCGTCACAAGTTTTTTTTGTCTTTTTACTTTCATTTGCACTTTTAAATAAACGTAGTTGGCGAGTGGTATTACTAAAATCATAATCACAGATCTCGGAGTTCTTGTTCTCAGAATGTGGTACTTCTCGCAGTGAATCCTCAGCATCTGATTTTGACTCACGTACACTCTGAAATAATTTTTTTATGAATTAATATTTATGTGTGCATTGCTCAGCATCGTACAAATGCTATACAAAAGCGTGGAAAAAATAAAATTAGCAGTGTCAAATGCCAACATTGATGAGTGTAGCTGACATTGCATGACGAAAAATTTGTTTTTGTTAGTTTTGTACTTAATACTTTAACCCGTGTACCGAAGCGGTTATCTACGCGACTGAACGATCATGCATTTGAATCTGTGGAAGCAATTACGTACTGATGGGGGTTTTTTTCTTTTTTTTTTTCACAACCATTCGTATGCGTAACCAATGTGTGAGTAAGGGTGTAGTGCACAAAGGTAATATTTTTTGTAATACTTACTTCTCTGCGATTTTTCGGCTTCAATTCGTACTTTGTAAGTTTGTAGGAGATAAAGTCCCGGAGCCTATTTTTTATGTCAGTATCTTTGATGACACCAATGTCGGTGTTGCGATAGTACCTTTCCGAGCTTCGTAAATAGTCAGGACAACTCGATAAACTTCGAATCATCTTGATTACTCCGATTTTTGGATTATCAAATAGTTGACTGGCAATAGTTGTCGCTTGATGAAGACTTAACGCTCGGAATAAAATTGTCTTATCGGACACGCATCTGTAATCAAACAAAAAAATGATGATACTTATAACAATTAGAAAAATGAAAATTAAGAAAAATGTAGTTGGTGATAATAAATAATATATGTTCAGTGATGAATTCTTACTTTTCTATGAAAACAGCTAAGCATATTGAAGCATTGAACTTGTACAATGATTGCTCATCAAGTTGGTCGAGTGGATTTCTGGCTAGGAATTGTATTAATGATTTTGTGGTATCACAGTATCTGGGGCTTAGGTGTAAATGTTGGCGCAATACAATATTGATCGCAGTATTTTTGCCCGCAGTTGCAAAGTCTTTTTCAGCGTTGGCAACAAATTTTATCAAAGCATGGATTTGTGAAACTTTGTTGATAAAATAATAATCGTGAATGACAGGTGCTTTATTTTTATTCTTCGTCTGAAAATAATCGTAAACGAAAAGTTGAACGAGATATACTTTTGTGAAAAATTAACATACTCGTTGAAAAAATCCAAGTAAAAATAGAATCATATGATTTACAGGTATATATTCTGTACAAAAACTTACGGCGATGGGGGCTGAAATGAGTTTATTTGGAATAACTTGATCTGTACTTTTTTTTTTTTGCGTCATAGCTTGTTTCTCTCCCAAACATCGAAGTACTCGTGACACTGGCGGAGTCCGCAGACTTCGCGGCATATTGAATTTGTGTACGGAGACTCTAATGGAAAATCGATAAATTTTTGTAAGTATTTGCATAAAAAATGACAGGAGTCAAAATTGCAGGAGTCTACTTTCGATTTGGTATTTATTTTAGGCATCGTTTTGAATCTGTGATTTCTGAAATGATAAACCATGTTGGAAAAAACACAATTATGAGCCGAACAAAGTTTGCCGTGGACTTGCTGCACGTACGTTTTTTTTGTCTATAACAGCAGCAGAAGTAGTAATGCAAGACCGTATATCTTTACAATTAAGGAATGATAATTACAATGGGCTTACGCAGCAAAGGACAAAACAACGCAAATCCACGAGTAATGTATACAGGCAGAATCCTGCTTACGGATGCACCGACTTATGTTGTATTTTAAAAACGCTTACACCATCCATTCAAAAAACAGATATACAAGGTATACTGTTTCAAATCCCAACCTCAAATAACTCACCAACATTGAGAGAAGTAGTTCCAGGGGACTAAGTGCATGCTTCCTTGTAGATCCTTTCCGTAATCGTCGAAAATGTTTTTTAATAGTAAAGGTCTGTTCCACTAGCGTTTTCGCAAAATTCGCAGCCGGTATCACTTACCGTTAAGTACATGTAAACAACAGCACTGTATACACTGATGCGCACGTAATACTGTCGTGTCATTCTCGATTATCGATGAAATGTCTCGATTATCGAAGCAATTAATCGATAGCAAACGTCGGCTCGTGTTAAGTAGCCGTAAATCGATAGCCTGTACGACAAGAGAAAGAGTGTGAAAGTCTGTTAGGATAGTTTTGAAAGTTTATGCCGTATTGAAAGAGTCAATGTAATTATTAATTGTAATTAGCCTAATAAGATTATTTATTAAATAACTAGCCAATTTATCGAAAACAAAAACGAAGTTGACACACCATCGTTACTTCCATGTTAAAAAATTAAGCCTAAACTTGATAAGTTTGATTGGGAATTTAAGGCGAAAAACGAAAAATCAAATGTCATACCTACGAGTATGTATCTATTATATTTGTCGTTTTTCTTATTCCGACGAAAATCAATGTCACCAAAATTCAATTGAAATAATTCTTCGCAGTACTAATTTGCGACAACTCTATTTGTATCTTGTACATATGAAAAATTTATTGATTATATTTTCTAAATTAAATAAACTAGCTATGAATCGGTCTAGTAGAAAACAGATACATGTAACATAAAATAATCGGAGACTTTTCCGTGAGGTGGCCTTATGTTTGAATGACACATTTTTAAATGAAAATTTTCGACAAAAGAAGACTTCTCGCATATTACTGATGATCAAAATAATAAATGGAGCTTTACTTCGACGCGATTTATTCTAATTTGAGGAAGAAAAACGAAAGATTAGATGTTGCCGTACCGGTCTGTCATCTGATTTTTCAAGTGTTGACGTGATGTATTCTTTGCGATCTACAGATAGTGCGATAAGTTTGGTTCCCTCGGATCGGTGGGATCCGCCTGGTCAGATGTATACATTAGTAGAATACACTGTTTTTCCTATTGAGGGCAGTACAGCAGCTACTAAAATAAACCCGAGGAAGGAAAGTATATTAAATTAAAAGTGAAATTCAAAATGTTAAAGGATTCATTGAAGTGTACCTGTTAATTTAATAATGGTTTTCATATGTAGGAATCATACTTGAAGAAGTAATGTGCAACATAAGTAATGAAATGCAGTAATGTATACTTTTACCTTCGAAGCATTATATTATGTTAGATATGGATTATGCTTGATGCTGTAACTTAACGTAAAATGATGGAATTAGTAGAAATATATAACACATTGAAAATTAAATGAACTGTCCTCCATGATTTTCCGTTAAAAAGAGAAAGAGTGAGTTCTGTTTGAAAAACATTTCTCTTAGTTAAACAGTATTGAGAACTTACCTCTGACGTCATCCTAAGGTTACAAATACGAATATTTGCACTTTGGATTTTGATAAATTTTTTTTTCGAAAATACAGCTTATTTTAAGAAGAAAAGATCTCTTGTTACTTTTTCGTAAAACCTTTAGTTTTTAAGTAATAAATTTCTAGTGTTTTAGTACATAAAATTTGAGAATTTTTCACTCAAAAACTGTAGGTTTTAGGAAAAAGTAGCAAGAGACCTTTTCTTCTTAAAATAATCTATATTTCCGAAAAAAAATTTTATCAAAATCCAAGGTGCAAATTTTCGTATTTGTAACCTTAGGATGACGTCAGAGGTAAGTTCTCAATACAAGTACGAGAGGTAAGAGCCTAAGTTAAATGAAACTGGATATGGAAGTATCGAGTTTAGTCTCTAACTGTATATGCTATTCGAGATTAGCAGAACCGTCCGGTATGACAAACAAGTGGTATAAAAAGCGCAGAAATAGCGGCAGGATCCCGTAATATGTTAAGGGCTATTTTGATCTATATGGGACTGTATGGAGGCAGTGTTACACATATTGGAGAAATTCTAAAATGTAAATTAATTTTAATAATCACTAGAAATCGTATATACACAAGATTAATTTTGTTTTTCGTCCCAGTAGCTGGAAAGCGAAAGTTCGCGGCAACTGCGCGTCCTGGAACTTTCTCTTTTTGGCAGTGGGTGTATTCGCTGTGGGCATGTCTGGAGAGGGGATACAAAAATCTATGCCAGCGCATGCCAACACCAGGAAAGCGAACTACTCTCTATGCCGTCCAATATA
>JAPYYV010009393.1:0-16630 GCA_030522625.1 Copidosoma aretas | reverse complement strand
TCTTCCATAAGAGCCCGTGTTAAATTGCCTATTTTCAACATTTTTTTTCTCAAAAATTTCCCTGGTGAAAAATCTGAAAAAATTCATACGCACTTCTGAAGTGTTGTAGAACAACATACATTTTTTTTAAAGAAGATTCTATATTTTCAACTTTTCTCCCAAACCTCCTTAAGTTTGCATTACTTATTGTGAATACATGTTAGGTATCGATTTCTGATCGGGTAATTAAACGATTTCTACAAATCTTCCTGTTTGTTTCAAGTTTTTAAAATAGTTCATGGAAATCGTTTCTTAAGCATCCATAAGCATTTTCCACAATCATTTATTTTTTAATCTTGAAATAATCCAGATATTACAAACTTCTCGACAGTGTTATCAAATATCTTAAACTTTTAACAACTTCTCGCGCCTGTTAAATTAGTAGTTTTTAAAATCTTTATTAACATGAACTGTCTGACTCCAGTCTTGTGAACGTCACACACGTTTCTACAAACATCGTATAATTTGAATGATTCAGATAAAAAAAAAAGTCATATAAAAGGTATAAGAACTTGTCGAGGGACTTGTAGATGCTATTTTGTTTTCCAAAAGATTTCGCTCACCAAGCGATTTCCATAATAAAATCTTAACAGGTATTTTCTTTCCAGTATCTTATGTATCAATTAGAAAATGTTGGAAGCTCAAAGGTTAAGTAACGCAACAAGAATAATTCATAAGAACCAGAATAAAGAAAAAGCTTCAGCCACGTGGCAATCAATCTTCCGCTAGAAACGAAAAATTTAAATTTTTCGATCCCCATCGAGCGAGTTTTGAAATCGCATTGTTACCGACGCAAAATCAAATTCCCGATCTCGAAACCGGCCCATCGTTCGAACAAGGCCTCCCGCTCATACAGATTCGTTCCGTTCTGCTCGAGCATTGTTCTCACGCTCCGGCATGCATACACATCCAACCCCACGAATCGCCGAGCTACACACCGTGTATTATATACACCTACTCCATTCATAAGGAGTTTCATAAATACACGGGCAATGGCAACGGCTGCGATTCATTACCGAAAGTAATCCACCGGCTTTCTCGAAAAAAAAAGCGGGGAACGAGAAATTTCCCAAACGAGAATGAGACAATGGAAGGAAAGTGAGATATTAATCGGCGCTCGATGCGCAGTTTCGTTAAATATTAATGCGCGCGCCTACAAGTACACATTTTTTTTTTCTTTTTTTTTTCGTCAAGCGGCGGCGGCGATAATTAATTGCTGCCCCCTCGCTCTCACGCACATATTTTATGTGTATACCAGTACGCGGGAGACGCGGAAGCGCGCGGACCAAAAGAAGCTCGGTTTCGAATTCTAATTTAGTCTCTACGTATTCTCTCCCTGCTCGTGCGTATAATACATACATATGCGAATTAACAAGTGCACGTGATCACGCGGGATGTGTGTCAAGGATGTGGCACAGTTCGGTTTTTTATCATCTTGGATTTCACCGCGTCATCATCAGCAGGTTCAGTTCATATGCTCGGGTATCATTTGGCGTGTGTGGGTCGAGCACGGGCACGTTTGTAATGATGGAAGCGCGCGCGCGCTCGATCGCAACGCACCTGTCACATCCCCCCGGCGCGTGCGTGGCTGTTTCGTGCATCAGTCGAGATGATCGTATCGGGGTCGACGATCTTTCGCGACGCGAAAACGTTTTGCTCATTTTTTTATCCACACTTATTCTGCCCAGCTGAGATTTGAGATGGGTCGCTCAACCGCCAGTTGGATTTGTTGTGATGTCGGGTGTTGTTATTGTAGAACGACTCTGCATCGCTTTATCGGGTTCAGTAAAGTTTTACTAGGGTGATTTTGTTATTAGGACATTTTGTAATCATGTAGGCTTTTTTTCAATTTAAAATAAATAAATATATTATTCTTTAAAAACCATTACATCTTTTGGTAACCCATAAGATAGTACTTATAAAGAAGGTCCCCGAATTTTGAGAAAAATCTTTCTACTTCGATGAATATATGATATGCTTACTGAATTTCATAGGATCGATGTATCAAAGAAGTTGTCATACATTCTAAATTCATACAATCGTTTTTTTACAGTAGCTTCCGTAATTGAAAAAATTATTAATATTACAAGTTGTTATCCGATTTACTTGAAACAATAATCTTACATGAATGCTATTCGTTAAAAAAATCATGCGATTTGTCACGTGATATTATGCTTACACGTGATGAATCATTTGAGCAGTCACATGATTTGAAAAAATCACGTGATTATTCACGTGATATCGATTTTAGGGGAATGGATTAGTGATTCCGAATGCATACTCTATGTTTGACAACTTTGAACCCTTTGAGAGACACGGTGAATGACATAACTTTGATCTACTTCGAGCAATACTCTATTGCGTATTAACATAAAAAAGCATGTACTTATTTCATATAACAATGTATTTTGACTCGTATGACCAATTCATTGAAGTAGTCATTAAAAAGCTACTTTATCTCAGTACAGGGTTGAAAACATGTGTAAGAAAAAGGATGTATTATAAAACCGCACTACATGCAATTATATTTGAAGATTAATAAATAAGCGACATTGTCAAAGTTGTTACCCCCCAATACATACGATACATAATAAATTCTCGAATCACTGATTCTCGTCTGTAATAATCACACCAAATCCATTCTTAATTTGCAGATGTGCCAAAGGAAAACATCCCCAGCACGGTGGACCTGGACAACGAGACCGCAGCCAAGAACAGCAACTACAAGGGCATCCCATCATCGATAAGTCCTGCCGAGTACGTCCTCAAAAAGCTCCTCGAGACCAAATACGCGAAATCCCCGGACAGCCTGAAGCTCAAGTCTGAGTTCGTCAAGCACAAGGATACCAAGAGCATCGTCAATGACAGTGCTAAGATCACAGACGAAAAGACGAAGGCCGACTTTCTCACGACCGAAGTGCCCTCTACGGTCGGTAAATCAAGCGGAGAACTGGTAATCACCAAACCGCCAAAGAAGCCAGAAAATGTTACTGAAACGACAAAGGTGGAGTCGACGACGAAGCCGTCGGAGATGGTACCGAGGGCCAGGGCGCTGAACGTGACGGCGAATGAGCCGAACAACGTGCTGAACCCTGGCAACGCCACAGATCTTAGTGACGTCAGCATGGACGACGAGGACAAGGAGATCGAAGGTGCCGGTGAGTGTTTTGTTTATTCTTTTTTCATGGTGAAATGAGGTCCACGCTCGGGGTACATGGCGTGGCTTGGATGCCAAACGGTTCATTGAAAGATTTTCTCAACTCTGCATGAGTACGTACTTATACGCTTTCTTGTACGCTTCAGGTACGTGAATATTGCGACTTCTTAAATCTTTGAAGTCGAACGGACTTTTTCAAATTATGTAAGCATATACGTGTATAATCTATACGTGTTTAATGGTACAACTGTGATACAAGAATCGGGAACGTTGATTATCCACGTTTGTGATTATCACTATTAGAGCATAAATGCAATTCCGAAAATATTCTATATCCGGCTGGATGTTTCTGACAAAATCCATTTTTTTTGCATACAAAGTCCATTGCGTGGATGTCCAAAAAGTATAGAATATCATAAAAATAGACAGTTAGAATGATATAGTTCAAAACGTAAGAATCATCATATAATACCGTTTGTATACATATTACATTTTCTTTTTCATTGAATCGAATAACGAGTTCATTGTTTGCTGTAATACAGAAAAATACCAAACAAACAACGTAACTGTTACGAATGTGTATTCAAGTGACAGTTTATATCTACGATTTCGGGGTTTTTATCCTTATTTTATTTTTCGGTTGCAAAATATTGAGGAAAATCGCAGATAAACTATTGTATGAAGATGCAAATTCGTAACACAAAGTTACGCCTATCCTTTGGTATTTCTTTACATTACAAACTAAATTTTCATTGTTTAATGTAACAGAAAAAAATGTAATACAACAAAAGAATGGAATGCTTGTACTGATCAAAAGTTTCTTAACTAAGATTCAAGCCTTTGGATATTAACAATAAACAATCATTCGTTGACACTGTCAACTTGACAGTTAAGTCGAGTCATGAATATGTATTAGGTTCAACCACTATTTTTTTGTAACCTCCGAGACCTGCTCGTATTTAAATCCTCATTTATTAACAGTTAATGAGCATAATTAAAATGCAAATATTCTTTTCTATCTGTGTAAAAAGGGTTTGTCGATTTCTATTTAC
Source organism: Copidosoma aretas (assembly GCA_030522625.1). Lineage (NCBI taxonomy): Eukaryota > Metazoa > Arthropoda > Insecta > Hymenoptera > Encyrtidae > Copidosoma > Copidosoma aretas. The sequence continues at coordinate 12,382 of JAPYYV010009393.1, read as the reverse complement.
ATCGTCTGATCGACGGCTTAATTGTCTATTCTCATGGTAACAAAGTTTTTTGACATCTGCACTATAAATCCAAGTGTTACAAAACGAAACACTAAGATGTTCAATTTCTGTCACAGATTACAAAAACTTGAAGAGTTTACATTCAAAACGCTCAGGCGTTTAATTTTAAGCACTTGATGAGCACACTTAAAAAGTTTCAAAACAAATCACTCAAGCGTTCGTAACTAAAAACTAAGTATCCCTTAAATGCCTAAGCGTTTCGAAAGCAAAAGACTTTAAAAACTGTGACTGAAATTCAACTCTCAAGTGTCTTGTTTCAAAACGTTTGAATTTACCGTATTACACTCAGCGGACTTTCCATACACAAAAATAGACTTTCCCAGAGATGACCAACCAGATAGAACATTTTCAACATTTTTCCCCAGGCATCCCCACCGAAAAAAACCTTTTCAACCTTTTTTGCCGTTCCCACGTCAAACCTCCCCCTAACCGCGCCTTTGCCCCCCCCCCCCCCCCCCAAACAAAAAAAGTCGGTTTCGCAACCACTCACCGTGCGTCATAATAATCCCGGATCTCGTTCCACGCAATCAACAGGCGCCGAATACAACGCGTCCCACAACGCGTCACTGGCCAACGCAACGATGCCGGACCCACTGCCCAAGTCCAGCATGGTCTGCATCGACGGCAACGAGACCTACGCCGTCGGCGACAAGATCAAGCGCGGCTGCGAGGAGCAGTGCTTCTGCGAGGAGGGCGGCAAAATCACAAACTGCGCGCCCACGTGCCAGACGCCGCTCGTCAGGGCCGGCCGAAAGCACGGCGATCCCTTCTGCCACGCACGCGAGCTCCCCGAGAACCCGTGCTGCGCAATTTTGGTTTGCACCGATTCGGGTGAGCGTGCGGTCTTTATAAGATTAGAAGAACGAATTCGTTGGACGCGCGTGGTAATAATACGAATGGGGAGTCATCACTTGCGCCTTACTTTCTAGCGCCAGAGCCCGAGGAGACTTGCGTTTTGGGAAACCACACGGTGTCTCGGGGCCAGAAGATCGAGGATGCCTGCTCAAAGACGTGTATCTGCGAGGCGGGGGGCCACCTGAAGTGCCAGCCGAGGTGTCCGCCCAACGACACGGCGTCCGGTGTCAATCAGCACGATCGCTGCGTCGTTCTACCGGATCCAAGGTAATTCTTCTTTTCTTCCATCTTTATGGAAATGGAGTGGAGTTTCTCACAGAATTTGTCGATTGCAGGGATTCCTGCTGCACGATAACGCTGTGCGACGTTACCCTGGGCGACCACGAGATCAAGCTCGAGAGCCCGGTCGATCTGTCGGTTAATTTGACCGACGTGAAAGTGCTCAACTCGACGGCCATTAAATTGAAACTGTCGTCCAAGTCGCCCGATGAGATCACGATAGAGATCTCGGAGAACAATCACAGGTGGACGCAAGTGAAACCCACCAAAGGTGATTATATTGCCGTAGATTGCATCTGTCGATTCTTCGCATGAACTAGTAACTGAGAGGCGATACTGGGATTAGGATAGCTCGATTGATGTGTAATATTGTTGAGACTTGTCGACAGTTGGCAAATACTTTTTACATTGGGGAATAAACTTTTTTACTTTTTTATTTTTGCTGCTTGTTAGAATCTAGGGAAAGTACTACGAAAGTCTATCTGTAGGATCTGAAAATTCATTCATTATTTTTTTCGATACGGGAGATCCCATATGATTTTCTTAGGCTGAATGAACCATAATTTAAGTGAATATTGAGATTTAACAATAAAAAGACAAATGCGATGCACAAAGAGTGGTATTCCATGGGTTGGAAAAATTTCTTCTTTGTTATACTTTCCCTCACTTGAATACTGAAATTTTTTGAAAAATACCTAAACAGTGTATCTGCGATTTCTTGTTTGCTACAATCTAAAAGGCAAACTTTGACTTTTTGAATAATTTAAGAAAAGGGTGCTGCGAAATTTTTAAAAAAATTTTATTTTCTTTTCCTACCCGTACACCAACTTGGGTTGATTTTTACAGGCACCCTCTATACCACCTTGGTATGGAGGGTGCTGATCCTAATCCCAACTATTACCCCCTTTACTCTAGTCCCCGCCATAATCCATAACCCCTTGTCCCAGCATTCCCAACTATTTTACACTATCTGTCCACCCCTAGATCCCATACTTTCCTCAACTGAATCTCGCACCTACCCAAAACACCCACGAAGCCTACCCTTGGGTTGCCTTGTGATGCAAAACCTTTTTTCCACCCCTTTACCCCACACTTCTCCAACTAGTCCCGCACCTATACCCAGAGCGCCCACAGAGCCTCCCTCCAGATCGCCCTGTGGTGCAGAATTAGCCGCGAGACTTGGGAACAAATTCCAGCCGGAAAACAACTCTGAAAAAATTTCCGAGTTGACCCGACCGGGATTCGAACACGCACCTCACTTGAGCAGTCGTACCTCAGAACCTTCACCACCATTGACAGAAAAAAGTACTAAAAAGATAAACACGTTATCGTATAGGAGATTCTATATGATTTTCTTGGGCATAATGAATAATACAATAATAATACGGTCCCATAAATCATTTAATACATAATTTTGTCATGTAAGAATATCACGTGACTTATCCCTTCAAAAATCACGTGATAATATCGCGTTATAACGTGAAGTGACTTTTCTCTTTAGTTTAAGTATGTTTTAGTATTCGCCAGAAAACTATTGTGAAGATACAATAAGGCTCGCAATGATAATACTAGATAAATTGTTTAAAAATCTGTATCATAACACACGATTTTTTTGAAATCACTTCTTATCACGTGATTAAAAACAAAAAAAAAACATGATAAAATTATATCATGAACCTATTGAGGTCCTTTTCTGTTTTGTACATTAGTTATTCACGATCTGAAATGACAAAAAAAAATTCAAGCAACACCTTCTTAGTTCATGAAATATTTAAAAATCATGCTTTGATATTTATTTCAGAGGGTATAATATCAAACCTTCAGCCAGCCCACAGTTACTATGTGCGCGTAGTTGATGGTTCACGAGCCGGTCCAGCCATCCACGTATCCCTGTTAGCCGAAGTGACCAAAACCAGCGTGACTGAGAAGAGCGAAAAGGGCGCCTGCAATCATCGCGGCAAGACTTACAAGATCGGTGCCGAGTGGTACGACGAGTGCATAGCCTTCTGCGTATGCAACGAGACTGCGCAGACCGAATGCGTGACGATCGAGTGCCCGACCGATTTCGGCCTCGACGTTCTCGACCCGCACTGCCTGGACTGGGAGACCGTGCCTCCGAACCACGTGCCCAAGGCACCTAACTGCTGTCCACAAGTACGTTTCGATTCTCATGAGACGACTTTCTTTGAATTCCCTGAATTGAATATTTCCAGAATATAATTTCTAATGTTTGATCACTCAATTGCTAGGAGGTGCGATGCCGGAACAATGGCTCTTGCACTTACGAAGGCAACGTCTACGACAACTGGTCCCGACTCCCTACTAACGTCACCGGCTGTGAGAAGGAGTGCTACTGTGAATTCGGCAACGTCACGTGTCAGTCGAGATGTCCGAAAGTCTCGGCTCAGCCACCGAGTAACCTGAATTGCAAGCCGAGCGAGGCTCTGCTCACTCAGTTGCCGGGTGAAGACTGCTGCCTTCAGTGGGCTTGTCCCCAGGTTGCGTCCAACAATGTGCCAGGTAGGTGTTTTATAGCGATATTGGCTGCCTTGCATCTTATATTTTTGCCGAGCAATACGCGGTTGCGATCAAACTGTAGAAGCGTAGAAAGGGTTCTGACAATATCGTAAAAGACAGGTCGGAAGAACCGGTTGATGGTGGAACATGCATCTTACTTATAGTTGCCACGTGGTGTTGGTGGTTGGGAGATATCAGGAATCGATGCGCTGATTGGTCCCTGTTAGAAAATGTAAATAAGTAAATTATCCCTAATGATGTATCTGATCGACGTAAGTCGAAAGAAGGAGGGTGTACATATATACATACAAATATAAAAACCTCGTCGTTGATGGAGTTGAATAACTACTCCAAACTGCTTGTCATTCTCACCTTTACTAACAAAATTGAAATTTGAGCCGCTACCCCTTGTGTGATTTCGATCTTCTAATCAGCTTAGCAGTAAGTAACCCTTGTGTTTGATTTGGCTCATTAGTTATCCTTGAGACGTAGTAGAGTTCTGGTTTTGGATGTACCTATTTTGGAATGTTGCTTCATTATCTAACTACTTGGAATGCGGACCTGACTGAACTTTTTATATTTTTTGGGAGATTTTTCGAATGCACATTTATTCCCCCTGACGTATGTTTTACTGGACGTTTGTTTGACTTTTACGAAATCATTTGATGTAAAAGTTTTGACTATGTTTAATTAAAATAAAGCATTTGTAAATATTCATAGATAGTGCATGCTTTATCGATGCCGTTATTTACATAACGTTTGTTATTGTTTTTATTGAGGAGCATCGGCTTTTAAAATAATTACTTTGCATGATAAAGCAGAATTTACAGAATGCATTGTAAATGGCAATATTCTAAAAACTGTGAACCTTGTTATGACATTATAATCTGCTCTGATGTCCGAAAATTGAAATATGTAGTCAACTACAATAATTCGTAATTATTATGAAGTTCAGATCGATAATTATTCAAAGTCATTTATCAAAGAAAAGTTTATCAGTCATGTATAATAAGGAGTAATGTACGAAACAGTGTACAAAATAAAGCCTCGCATGTTCCAAAAAGTAATGGAGTGCTGATATTCATCATTGTTTTATGTATGAAAAATGATCTTTTTTTATCCACCCTAAGTATATTTATGTGTCATAGATGTGTTTACAAGAGTTCTATTAACTGCTTTGTAAGTGTAAAAGATTTTAATACTTGTGAATATTTTGATACAAGTAAATGATTCTAACAGGTGTACAAGAAAAATTAATGTACATATTATATCAACATTCGCGGTTTATTATCAATCTAGATGGTTCTTTTTTATTTCTAATAGGTCTTTATTACTGCACAATATAGTACATTACATTTTGTTGGGAAAAAAATTACTCAAAATGAATGATCATACTGATTACTTATGATTCAATACAATGTGAACTATGAGGGAAAATATAAAGATGGTCCCTAAATGGGAGTTGAACCTACAACCTCCTATTTACCTGATAGTCGTCTGTCAATTGGGCTACCGTCTGTAAATACACTACTGCCAGTTCTAATTACTTATCATTGTTTTATTTATAAATATAATTTTACTTATAAATCGAATTTGGGGTAGAAAATATATCTACACATAATATAAAGAAATAGATAAATCTGACCAGAAATCTACAGTGGTGTACGTGGGTTCACAACCCCCTAGTAGCCAAATTTGCAGAGCTATAGTTTGATTAAAAGGAGGTTGAGTGTTCAAACCCTACAAGGGTTGATTTTTTTCATTATAGTTTAAGATCCTCCGAGTGGCCGTCCGTAATTTAATTTGTATTTTTTTCAGTTTCGAGTGATTTTTTTATATATTTCCTAAAAAACTTCTAGTTTCTACCCTGTTTTTAGGGACAAAGGTACCACATTCTCGAGCGATTTCTATACACAGAGGATGTCAAAATACTTTTCTAGAAGTCAATGCGAATTTTACCCGGGAGATCGCAGTAGTTTCTACTAGGTATGAATTATCACCCAGGCCGAATGCGAGAGTATAGAATACTTCTGGGAGGTAATGCTGTATTTTCTTCCATAGTCTCGTAAACGATTTTTCCTTCTTCTCTCAAAAAAACGACGTTTTTTCTCTTTGAATTCCTGAGTTAAGAGTGCAACAAAACCTTCTGGGTATAAAAATCGCATTTAAGGGCATGCATATGCTCTATATAGTACCAGTTTACCTTGATTGCAGATTTTCATTTTACATCCTAAAAACACATCGAAATAGATTTTCCCTTTAGTTATCACTTTATTTATTTGAAATAAAGAGCGCTCTGGTTACTTTGTAGAGAAATTCAATAATTAGCAATGGCTCTTTTTAGGTAAAGAACTTACGGAAAATCAATGTATATAGGTATAGATACAGAGCTAACCAAACAGCAGACAGACCAGCTGATCGCTCAGGCGTCTGCATATATACCTATGTACATCGTTTTTCTGTAACTTTATTACCTATAAAGTGCTATTGCTAATCATCGAATTTCTTGACTAAGGGACCAGAGCGCCGTTCGTTTTAGAATAAATAAAGCGATACCTTAAAAGAAAATCCATTTGGATGTGTTTTCAGGGCGTAAAATGAAAATCTGCAATTGAGGTAAGCCGGTACTGTAGAGCTATGAATGCCCTTAAAGCTTATGAGAAAATTTTGGTATCCTTTGTGTAAAAATTTCCTCGATGGCAAGCCGAAGATGAGCGTAACAAACGCGCAAAGGATAGCAAAATATTATTTTTTTACCAATTATAGCAAAGAGGTCATTGACTTAGTAAAAAGGGGCACTTAACCACATTTATGTAAAGGTTGTACCCACTGTCCAATCTTATCATTCTGTTTCGTCCTACCTAAATAATTTCTATATAATCTTGATAGTAGAAGATCTTTCTTCAGGCCTTTCACCAAGTCAGATAAGCCGCCATTTTATTCTGCCGTAGAGGAATTATAGATCAGCATCCGTATGTAACTATGTACATGTAACCTCCCTGGAGAATCCACATCTCACTGATAAAGCAGGTGTTCCCTGTTGTACAGCATCGGATCGGTCACCCTCGTTTTTTACTTTATCTATTCTAAATTACTACTACTTCATATGTTCCCAGGTTTTATATACACCTGTACAACAAGAGAAAATTTAGAACCATCTCAGTAGTCCACACCGAACGAAATTTCCAGAGGAAAACCCACCTCGGAACAAGTAATGTCCTGCATACGTTTCCCGTTGCAAACAGCACAGAAAAATAAGAGTAGTCTTTGCCAGAGACAAACCCTTGATCCCTAGAATAGTGATGTTTCTGCACTTATTAGTACGCTAACTTAATACAAAGTTGATGCGACTTTTCACTTAGAAAGGAATGTGGCACTTTTGACCCTGAAATCAGGAAAACGATTGTAGTTTTGACGGGGGTATGAAAAAAATTTATAGATTGATGGTTATATTTGAAACGTACATTGGTGATGCATAAAAAAATAAAAGTTCTAAAAAGTGAATAAGATACTTCCATCTTATTGAATGGTGTATTTTATATAATGCAAACCAAATAGTTACTGGTACACTTGTTAGAATCATTTACATATAATCTGATTTGCGTTACTTACAAGGTTCAGTGTATTATATAATACAAGCCACTATTAGCATGGATACTGGTACATTCTTCACATTAATGTATAAAACCGAAACGTACTTGATTCAAATTTTTTCTTTGTTAATTAAAAATTTTGTGATCTACAAACGCAGTGTACAAATTTAAATAAAGATAGTAATAACAATCATTCAATTTTTCGAAATACATCAGAGTAGCCATTTAAACTAAAATAGCATGCATGGACTTGGACTGGACCGTGGAAACATTAAAAATTTCAGACTTATTTACGAGACTTGCAAAAAAACGACAAAACTATCTCTTTGCAGGAAAGAACAACACAATCTTCGTATACCCCGGTCCCGTTGCCATAGACACAACTTCTAAGAAATCAAAAGATAAATCAGAGTCTGCCAAACCAAGTCAGGATTTGCTGTCGGGCACGACGTACCCTTGGCCAATCTCACCTTCTGGTACGCATCCGCCCCAACCTGCTGTGCCTCCGAATTCCGATGTTGTTCACTACCCGATGGACCCTGGACATCCGACTGTCCCCTACATCGGTCCCTACAATCCCGACTACAAGCCTACCCCACAAACTGTAGAAGAAGTCTTTCACCTGACACCTAGCCATATCGAGAAAACACCTTCAATCAAAGAAAAGACGAAGTCAAAGTCCGATTCTAAGAAGCCCGTGGATGCTTTTAAACCCTCGAAAGATACTATTGATCAGTTTCCTGGACCACTGGCACCTGATCGTTTCCCTGAGAAGGTTCATCCTTCCGAAAAATCAACTCTACCACCATCTTCAGTTCGGCCAAACAATCAAAATCTTGGTAATCCCCAGAGTCCGAATAAACTGCCTGGATTAAACAAGGGTGGCGGTTCAACATCCGATCACCCGGTGGAGCAACCGCAGTTTATCCCATTAAACATTCACGATCACGACTTTACTCCAAGTAACGGTGAAAACATTCCACCCACGCACTTCGACACGCTACTAGAGAATCCGGCAGCAGGTCCACCTTATGGTGGACACATTGGAAGTGGATCGCGTCCGGACGCTGCGGATCCAAATAATATTGTACCCTCTACGGTATCCAAGAAAAAGATAACCGGTCCCGACGTCTATACCAATGACAAGGGCAAAGGGTTGCCACCTAAACGTCCTGAAGTTCCACCAAGGCAGGAAGCCATACCGGACGAACTCTATCATCTGATCAACCTTCAGCATCCAGGCCTGATCAACCTCGACCGTGGTCCACCCGGCAACCACCCTGGTCTCTATGACATTCATCAGGAGATCGGTAGTGGTACCGACAAACCCCAAGCCCCGCCACCTTACTTGGGACAAGTAGCCATACCACCGAAAAAAGGAGGGAAACCACATATATACACACAGAAAGACGAAAACGGACAGACGACGTATCACGTGCACTCCTCGGAAATCCCGAACTCGCCCCAACAACTCGAGGAGCTGCTCACCCACATTGCCCAACATGATCCCAACAACAATCCCTACCAGCAATACCCGGTGAATCAGCAGCAGCCGGGCACGCCTTTGCAGAGGCCGCCACCGCCAGCCCTGTCGCCCCATGGTGTCGATCTCGAAACTTCTCAGGTGTCGCAAAACGTGGCAGGGGTGCCGGCCCATATTGGACCCCACGGATTCGTTGCACAAGCACCTGTACCACCAGGCGCTGGTCAGTCAGGTTCGTTCATAACGTGCGCTGATTTTGGGTCTTAGGCCTTACTACCTGGATATACTTGTTCTTATTCGGTTGAAGCATTGATTAATACTCGATTATTTTAGCACTAATGAAGAGTAAATATATTAATTTTATCTTATTCTATAGTTTTATATTTCGGGGTATTTAATGATACTTTTAGCGTTCGTCTTTAGAATCATTTTTAGCCAATAGAATAGAATTTGCTTTTCCTCATTTGATATTCATGATGTGAGTTTAATCTAGTTTATAGGGTGAGAATCAGATTCTACTGTAGATAATTGTAGTTTGTTATTCGATATTATGGATTACAACTACATTTACTAATATGTATGATAAAAAGTTTAATCATTAGACACTCCAAAGCTATTAACGATATCATCAGTAGATTTTTTTTTATAGAAACTGATAAAAGAACATTATAGAGTTGATATTTCTTTCAGGCACATGCTCTTACATAAACCGAAGTATAATGATTTAAAAAACTCGAAGCAATGACGATTAAATAACAATACTTGCTGCAGGTTTCGAGCACAGCTTGAACATCGGCCAATTCCCTGGAATTTTAGGACACGGTGGCCCGAATATTCCAGCCCAGCAGGCGTATGAAATAGCAGTGGACGATTTGCGTGCAGTCAGCGCTAACACTGTGCGCTTGATGTTCAATGTGCCATCAGTACTGGTCGGACTCCACGGCCGAGTTGAAGTTCGTTACACCAGCGACAAATCGTGAGTTTACCGCTGCACTCTTTAATGTTGATCGATGTTTAGTTACATCTCCTATTTTCAAAGGTTCTATGATTTTCATCTGAGAATACAGACCAATTTTTATACAAAAATATATTAAGCTTTGTTTGAAAATGTAAAATATAAAATCCACTTTGATACTTTTTGAATTAGACACGTTGTCATACACAAACCAATGTTCTAATACTTTTTTAGGGGATATCACAAGGTATATCGTACTGTATAAATTAATTTTTTAAGCATGGAATCCCATCAAAATCAGGAAATATCACATAATAATAATTTTACACCGACTCTTCTATGAAAATATTTGAATTCCATTTATATTGTGTGTGGATTTATAAAGATTTTCACAATATTAATCGTGTTAAAGCCAAGGTTTTATGTCTTCCAGTTCTATACGTACTAATCACTGAGTCTGAATGCAATCCAAATACAAATTAGATTAGCTGATAAAAATTTCTCTATGAAATTGTTACATGATATGCTCTGATTTTGATATCATTATACATAAAAAAAAATTCTGTGCTATACAGTATGTTATGGGATTAGCATAGAACCTATGAGGATATTTTTGAATAGCTTTTGGAAACAAATATTATTTTATGTAGGAATCAAATATGCTAATTCGATCAGAATACCACAAAGATACTGCACGGATAATTAAGTCTCAAAATATCCACGAAACATTCCATGCATATTCCAAAAAAAAACTAAATTTGTTTTTGTATGTGTAATCTGTACGAATTCTCAGATATAATCCACTGGAACTTAGTGATTGAGGTCCCTTACGGAAATGTAAACACTTGTAGATTAAAGTTTGTTCCTGGTGCAAGCCAGGCTGCGAATAATCTTACTTGATCTTAAAGTAAGACTTCCTTTGTCTTCAACAATACTTCACAGAAAGGAAATTATATATTAGTACAATAAAGATTTCCAAAATTTCCACTTATATATTAATATCTTGATTTTACAGAAACATAGATCCATCGACTTGGAAATCACAAACTTTCGCCCCTCCCGGTGACTTGATCGACAGCGAAGACTTGGAATTCGATCTGAGCGGCCTCAAGCCATCGACCGTCTACAGACTGATGATTGTCGTGAAACTACGCGATCTCTCAAATACGCACACCAGCAAAATTTACCAAGTACGCACCCTGGATAAGCCAGCGGCAAACGCACTGCCCAGCGACATCAGGATCGATGCCGAATTGCGCGTTCTTGAGGTGAACGCAAGCTTCGCAGAGTTCGAGTGGAAGAAATTCACAAATTACGAGCTGCAATTCATCGACGGCATTTATCTGATGTTTAAAGCCGAGGATGAGAAAACGTACTCGGTGACGCCTCTCCTACACCGCAGCGTCAACCATTACGTGCTGGATCATCTGCGACCTTCGACCACCTACGAAGTTCATCTCAGCACAAAGGATATTATTGGACAGGCTAATGTGCTTATCGACAGTAAAACGGTAAGTTTACCTTCTTGGTACAGTTTGAAAAAAATTTCATACGAGCGAGTAAACGAAAAAGCACTTGCCATAAATAGTTTTGGTTCACATGAATAAATCTTATTTATTAAAAAAAATCAATAAGTAATTGAGGAAATCTGCCAGCACAAACAAAAATGAGCACTTCATACAAATTATTAAAATTACTACAATTCGTATAAATTAATACAAGCAATTTTGTTGTATCTGTACAGCACAACATTAAGACCTGAAACGTTGCATGGGCATTCCCGAGATGAAGCTAAATGTTTTCTAACCGCTTTATTTTAATCACAAAGATGCTCTTTCCGAAATGGCACCTTTCTTAGCACAAATACGAAGTGACACCTTTCTTAGCGAAAATCCAAAATGGCGCCTTAATTAGCGTGAATCCGAAATGGCACCTTTCTTAGCGTTTTTTTAAATATCACCTTCTTCTTACCAAGCGGCGGTCTGTCCTCCTAACATTCCTCATACAAGTACTCGTATGAAAACATAACCCTTCGTAGTTTTAAATCCAACGCAATTACTTATATTCATTTCTCGGCTCTGAGGGACCCTTATTCGCCCTGTGCACAACACGGCAAAAATTGGAACTTCGATACCCAATCCCCATTTAAAATACGTGTATTCGCCCGTCACTAGTGCAAAACACAAATGTGAATTGGGTATCGAAGTTCCCTCCATGACGTCACATATGCTTCTGCCGTACGCCGCTTTGAGCGGAGCGTGAAAATGGACCTTAATTAAGGCACCGCGGCATGCGCATTAGTGAAAAATGCTATTTTTCCTACCTCGGGACTTTTTGGAACCCTGGTACACCCTTGGTAGGAAAAATAGCATTCGTAACTCGATCGTAAAGTCTTCTTTACGAACCTCGTTACGTCCTTCGCCTACGGCTCGTGCCGAAAACCTTCGGTTCGCAAATTAAAGCCTTTCCAATCTCGTACGAAATTAGTAGTTTTCGTCACAAATGTGCATCTCTCCAGGGCGGTCCCTGGGCCCGAGGGCGCTTGCGAAGCAATGCCCGAGGGACCGTTGGGACCCCCCTGGTCGGATGCACATGAGTGGCGAACGCTGTTTTTCCTACCGAGGGTGTACCAGGGTTGCA
>JAPYYV010009392.1:0-28447 GCA_030522625.1 Copidosoma aretas | reverse complement strand
CAAGCCCCCCCCCCCCCCCCAACCACGACGAGCTCTCATCACGGCTCGAAAACGAGAGCCAGCCGAGCGGTCGCGGGTGCCCTCTCACGCCTACGTCGGAAAATCACCCGGTGATGATAGAGACGCTGCGCGCAGTGATTGTCCTCCCGCAACGGCTCCGAGGAGCAGGCTTGTATATTCAAGCCCCGCGATCGCCCGTCAGTCGACAGTCGCTGACGATCGGCCCCCCGCGCGCTCTCTCTCTCTCTCTCGGCTACAGTGTGTATTTGTTCATTGCCGTATAATTGCGCGCGCGCGCGTGCTTTACTTTCATCCCTGCCTCGCCCCGCGTCCTCCGCGTGTGATCTGCGCGCAGAACCGCCGACATGCCCGACAGCAAGTCCATACGACTCACCGCGGTGGTAAGCTCGTGGGTGCAGGTTCAGTGCGCCCACACGTGTATATAATAACTTTTGAAACAGACGTTTTGCGCGACGGGGAGCGGCGGGGTGTGCGATGCACTTGTGGCGTAAGTACCGGTCGAGGGAAAGTTTTGCATTTTCCGGTTCATCGTCCGGGAGGTTTTCCGACCGAATTGCGGGAGCCGGGACGTTCCGGCGAGGGCGGATCTCGCGTGCAGCAGCGACAGTTGCGGACAGTTGGCATTTTCGACTTGTGTAAATCCACGGGATCGTCTCGCTATTGAAATTGCCGTTGAAGCGCGTCTGGAGGATTGATGTTGTTGTTGTTGTTTTGCTTTTGATCTCCCGCAATTCGATCAGCCGAATGAGGACGTATTTCGAACATTTCTGTGAATCTTGGAACGCCAAGCGTACACATGACCATAAAATGTATACAATTCAACGGATAATCGCGTTATCCGCGAGATTTTCTTGTTTCGAGAGGGCAATAAAAAAAAAAATGAAAGAAAAAAACTGCTTCAAATTAAAAAAAAAACGTTGTTCCAGCTCGACCTGTTCTCTGGACAATAGTGCAAATGTATCCTTCTGAATTCCATTAGAATCGAATTAGATCAATCGAAGGCAGCCAATGCATTTATATATACTGGCGTCTACGAGATTTTATCCGCGCAACGCTCGTGCAGAGCTTAATACACGTTTGGTTGACAAAATCTATCAATGATCGGCAATTATTAATGGAAATGTAAATCGCAGCACAGATCGCATAATATGTGCCTGGTTGAAGACTCGATTGCTACTTTAATGGCATACTTAGTGAATTATTTCGTTGGCAATCGCTCTCTGTCCGATAAAATTCTATTGGAGTTTTTTTTTACACGTCTCAGGATTCTATTACTATGACATCAAAAAAATTGAAGATTATGTAAAAAACGCTTTTTTTTGGCAGCATTATTCAGAAAATAAAATTTCATCTGCTCTTATTCTGATTTTATTGAAATAGTATGGAAATAAGATTAATTCTCAATCAAAATAATGGTGACCCATACTGTGGACCGCGAAAATTTAAATAACGAACCGAGAGTCGATTAACAGCGAAGCAACATCATCGGATGTTTACTCTAATTATACATGCTCGTACAATCCCCATATACGATGAGTTTTCCAATTAAGTTTTCGCGATCGATTCTCACGCGCAACGCGGAGCATTAAAAGTATAAAATCGCGAGAAGCGAGTATTATTTTTTTCGCACGCGGCCATTACCACACGGTCGATCTTTTTTTTTTTTTTTTTCATCAGCGCTTTTAATTGCCTTTTTCACGCGCCATACGCGCGTCGATCCTCGTGGCTCTCGAGCGAGGTTCGTGTAGATTTTTCTCTTTCTTACACTCACATGTTCACGGATTAGTTTTGAAACGTGTCGTAAATTTTTACGTTCCCCGAAAAAGTATTAATTGTTTCAAGATAACGAGATTTTTCAAACCGAGCACCATCTCCAGGGTTTTATCAGCATTTTTTGATACATCCTCTGAAGCATAGAACAGGATTTCTCACGATCGCACTGAGTATGCCGATCGCAAAAATAATAGGGAGCTTATTATGAAGAAAATCATGCACAATAATTTTAATAATAATAACAGTAATAAGCGACACACGTATACGCTGTAAAAAAATTAACATTTCAACGTATTGACGACAGAATATTGGGGTAGACCCAAGTGCGACAAATGACACGGCCAACGCGCATCAGGGCAAAGGCCAGAATCGGAAGACCGACATCACGTACGGAATCGACGACGTCCCGCCATGGTACCTCTGTCTCTTCATGGCATTACAGGTACTTTCATATTTTACACGAAAAAATAATAATAATTTGAATGACTAACGAGGCGTCACACGTCTCTGGATTTATCTTTGCAGGATGTGCAGATACATTTTTCCAGTTTTATCATGATTCATACATATAAAGTGCTCTGACAGCTATAGTTTCGACGAACAATTTTTCAGCTCCAAATGTTAGATCGGTAAAAACAGTGTTTTTTTCAGCACTACTTGACGATGATCGGCGCCATAGTCTCCATACCGTTTATCCTGACTCCAGCTCTCTGCATGGCCGAGGACGATCCCGCTCGCAGCCACATCATATCGACCATGATTTTCGTCACGGGCATCGTCACTTTTTTACAGACTACGATAGGTTGCAGGTATGAGAAACAAAATGCGCACATGACGCAAGCCCGCGGAATTGCACGATACATCGAGTGTCACTCGAATTGTCTGCGTTATCGTGTAAAATAATGCGGTGATCCTCGTCGTCTTATCATCGAACGTTAAACAGCCGTTGCGTAACATTCACCTTGATGGAGGTGCAGGCTGTCATCGTTCGTGTCGTTGACTCATTTGAAGGTGTCAAGTACGAAAATTGTGCGCCGGAATTTCGTACAGAGTGACTTCACTCGGCGTTTTCTTGGGTTTCGAAAAATACGTCTGCCAGTCTGAAAAATCGGTCCCCGACAGCCCCGACTCCGGGGTCGACTCGCCAAGTTTGTTTGGAATGACGAACTGCGCGCACTTGACCCGTGGCATTGACATTTGTTTGAAAAATGACGTCAAGAGCAACTCGTGCTCTTCCATAACTGTTTGACACGCTGATTGAAGCCAATTGCTTCGAAAAAAAAAAAAAAAAACATGCATCCGCACCTTACTTTGGGTTGACTTCTGTGGAAAAGTTTCCGTTTCACATAAAAAATTACACTTTGATAAAATGTGTTTTGCAGTCGTGAAAAAACAGCCTACTCATAAAAATTGTAAACGTCCATTTTATTATAAGAGACAATTCTAACAAGATCAACGTTATCCTTCATTGTGTGGCTAAAGCTCGCGTCTATTATTAATTTAAGTCGCGGGAGAAATTTTTTTGAATGTCTCAGACGTACATACAACTTCGGTCAATCATTCGATCGATCACCTGCCAATGTGCTGGCGTAAATTTAGAATCATCTACTATTCATCACACGCGTCCAATATCACTGTCGATTGACATCTTTTATTAAGCGCGACCGAGTCTGCGCGTATGTGTGCAGTGAATTTCTGCTTACGCGGCTTACACTCATCCCACGTGACGTGTATACTATGTACGTTGGTATAATTAAACGGATCCGCATGAGAGAGGATAGAATGCAAATTATCGATTCGCTAACCAGCAAGGCGTGCATGAACCAATAGAACGAAATTTTTGAAGATCGAGGGAATGTTTTCTTTAGATTTGTACACCTATACACCTTAAAATATTGATGGGCAAGCTATATGCATTTTTTTTCCTATAAGTAGTGCAAAAAGTTGAGCTCTCATGCGAAACGGACGAAGAGCCGTAAAATAATCGAAACTAAGTAGTGTGATTATCTGATCGCGTAATTTTTCTTTTAGTAGACGGATGCGATATTGATTTATTGGTGGTACGTTGAGGGAAAATCATTACTTTTTTCATGATTACAATTCAGTTATTCTATAATAGGAGAGTCATATTTTGCCTTCATTTGCATTGGTTTCAAAACAAGAAGATTAAATGTGTGAATTTTGCTTTAAAAACTCAGGATCTTTTTCCACCACCTTTCTACATAAAAACCAATCGTAATAAATTGTTATTTTTTACAAGACTCCCATTGGTGCAAGGGGGCACTATATCGTTCTTGGTGCCAACACTGGCCATTTTAAACCTACCCCAGTGGAAGTGTCCAGAGGCTTCGGTCCTGGAAGCAAAATCAGCCGAGGAGCGAACCGAATTGTGGCAAGTGCGAATGAGAGAGCTTTCAGGCGCTATCGCCGTTTCCGCCCTTTTTCAAGTCATAGTTGGATACGGGGGTAATTCACAAGTGTTTGGAATTACGAATAAATTTCAATTTCATTGGTAATTACGAATAACCAGCCTAATCTTTCAGGAATCATTGGATATTTATTGAAATATATTACTCCTCTGACGATTGTGCCGACAGTTTCTTTAGTTGGATTGTCATTGTTCGAAAATGCTTCAGAGGCTGCTTCGAAACATTGGGGCATAGCAGCAGGGTATGTGTTTTACAAATGAGAGGAAAAAAATTATTTTTAGAATACAAACTCGTTTTGTTTCATCACAGGACCATAATAATGTTAACCCTGTACTCTCAAGTATTTGTCAACATCAACGTTCCTGTGCCTGTATACAAGAAGGGACAGGGCTTTCGAATCTCTTGGTTTGCTTTATTTAAACTTTTCCCGGTAAGTCCACTTTGACTTAAAAATTTACCTGCTTTGTGACGTAATTATATGATATTTGTGCGTTTTGAATAACAATATTTTTTTGAGACAACAAGTAACAACAGCCGAAACAAATATAAATAAGATAGATGGTAAATTTTTGGATAAAATTTTAATAATCGTGTAAAATTTGACAGGTACTACTCACCATTGTTGTCATGTGGATTATCTGTGCCATTTTGACTTTTACTGATGCTTTACCACCAGGCCATCCAGGAAGAGCAGACGCAAAATTAAATATTATCAACCAATCGCCGTGGTTTAGGATTCCTTATCCTGGACAATGGGGTACTCCAACTGTGACTCTATCCGGAGTGCTTGGTATGCTTGCTGGTGTATTGGCATGTACAGTAGAGTCCATCAGTTATTATCCAACAACTTCAAGAATGTGTGGTATCTATCGACAAAATTCAGCTAATTAATCAATAATATCAATATTATTGTTAAGCTTACATAATGATTAATTTTGTTTATTGTTTCAACGAATGATGTTGCTGTTCAATTTTACAGGAGCACCACCACCACCAGTTCATGCCATTAACAGAGGAATTGGGATGGAAGGACTGGGTACAATGCTGGCAGGACTTTGGGGAAGTGGTAATGGCACCAATACTTTTGGGGAGAATGTAGGCACAATAGGTAATCTAGTTTTCTTATCGCAGCAAGAAAATAATGAAAAATATTTAAGTTGTTCTGCAATCATTTTAACTTGACGATAGGTGTAACCAAAGTTGGAAGTCGTAGAGTAATACAGTGGGCTTGCATACTAATGATTCTGCAAGGAGTAATCAGCAAATTTGGAGCAGTTTTCATAATCATTCCTGAACCAATAGTTGGTGGAATATTTTGCGTAATGTTTGGAATGATAGCTGCTTTTGGTATGAAATCAAGATTTTAACGTTCAATCTCAAAACAATTAAACTTTAAATGAGAAAAACAAAATTATATTCTTATAGGTTTTTCTGCCCTTCAGTACATTAATTTGAATTCTGCTCGAAACTTGTACATCCTTGGATTTACAATTTTCTTTCCTTTGGTAATTTGAAAATAAGGACAACAGTACTTTATAAAACGAAAAATCGAAAGTCAAAACAATCTGGTGTGTTTCTTACAGGTACTTTCAAAATGGATGATCAAGAATCCCACGGTTATGAACACTGGGAACGAAGTCGTCGATAGCGTTCTCACCGTACTCTTGAGTACAACAATTTTGGTGGGAGGATTCTTAGGATGTTTCCTAGACAACATCATACCAGGTAAGCAGCCATTAACTGGCGTTGGAACTCGATAAGTTTTCGATAAAAATTGTTACAATAAAGAGCCGCGTTTGCATGCAGGAACGGACGAAGAGAGAGGCCTCGACGCCTGGGCCAAAGAAATGGAGCTAAACTTCGAGGTGGCCGCCGAAGACGACTTGGATGACGGCCCCTGCAAGGCCGAATACGTGCACAACACCTTCGATCTGCCTTTCGGCATGAACGCACTGAGACGGTAAGCGAACTTTGCAATGGAGATAAAAGTATCTCATGCATAGTGTCCAATTTTAGCCACGATCGTGTTTACACCTATATGTACTCATATGCATATGTCACACACGTATAGCTGGAAGTGGACTTCGTACTTACCATTCTCGCCGACCTACAGGCCAAGGCCATGTTGCTGTTGCGGAGGACTCCGTGCCAAGAGCAATTAGAAGAGGACGAGATGCGTGCAAAGAAGCCGCGAGCGTACTTATGAGTACTTCAACTTGTGCCGAGAGGTTTTTCGTTGACGTGTAGCCTGTTATCACTATATCACGCCGCCGCCGCGGAATATCACCGAAGTCACCAACACCACCACTATACCTCCACCACCAGTCCACACCACACCTTTTTATTTATCGTCTCTCTTCTTCGAAAATGTCCAAACTGCGATGCCTATATATATATAATATATAAGTATACACAATGCTCCGAAGTCCGAACTTCGCAGGAGCAGCTCCGTAATTTATACGTCAAACCGCCAAGTCCTCTCCTCGATAACAAATAAGTACGCTTATTCCTCGTCTGCCGGACGGATTTACTTCCGTAAAATACACGAACACGACACAACCTGTGATATACTTTTACTCGTCACCACACTAGTGCATAACCGTTTATCTTCTGATTCCGCTTTCGTTTATTTGTTGTTTCGATGCGAAAAATCAAAAGCAGGCTCCAAAACAATGATTCACAAGTGCAGAATAGAGAATCAACACCGCTGTTTCACACTGATATAAGACGATAGGTATTTAAAAACTGGACAAGTTTTCACACAACGTCAACAACAAAAACAACAACAATTCCTCCACTTCACTCCTCTTTCATTGACCCACCGCCATTTCCTCTCTTATATTTCCCCTATCGCGGGGCGAAGCGGCGAAGTCGTCGGAGAGAGAGAGAGAGAGAGAGAGAGTGGGTGTTCGACGCTGCGCGCGGCGGCGTGGGCCTGCGTCGCGCCGGTCGCGCGTCTCTCTCACCCCCTCCCCCACCATTAACCAAACTACCAAAACCAAAAACCACAACGGCAACCCCCTTCGATCGATGTCTACCACACATTTTCACACTGCGATCGGCGATCTTCGATTTTCACTCGTTTTGAGTTGAAATTGGAAGAAAATGCAGTAAGCGATAGCGATAAGTCAAAAATTGATATAATAAATTAATTGTCTCCATATCGTTTCAAAGATATATGCGATTTTTGTTCCGGTTGTCGGTGGAGTCCAGTCATTTTAAAATTGCACAGATTTCGATCTGAATAATTTAGTTTTGTCATAAAGATAATATATTATATGTGATGTATGAACACGTCGTAATCATCAATTCAGATTTATTGACAATGAAGATGTCGCACAAGTATCGTTTACAAATCTGTTCCATATTTGTATTCGTCATTCGTAATAAATTTTATTAAAAAAAAAAAAAAAATATGCATAAATTTTATGTCCTGCTATTTTAATTTTCCGTGTTATTTTTTCATTCAAACATTTGAGTGTTCCAGAACCGACTTGTGAGAAAGTATAATTTCTCCACTTTTTTTCGCTTTTATTTACTTAATTAATAATTTCAGGATAAACGATACGACGGCTAAGCAGTAAGCATAAGCAGCTGAGAAAGAGACCTATGCAAGTATGCAGTGACGAGTGTGACATTGTGTGACGATAGTGACGCGTTCACGCATGTTATACATATATATTGTGTGGTGCTGCACTGCTGCTTATAGTGCTTACCGAAATACCGAATAAGTATGTAAACATAGGAAAAACTTCACAATTGTTAAAGATTTCGTGTTGTTTTTGTGATTTAAATTTTATTAGGTAGTTGATAAAAAATTCATCATGGCAAACATCGTAGATATTATTACGGTAATTTGTTTATTTCATAAATTTTATGTTAACTTGGAATTAATTTAAGCGATTTGTAACGTACTGTTTGAGGTTATATTATTTAAATAATTTCGTTTGCTAAGTATAATTAAGTATAAGACAGATCTAATGCGTTAGAAAATGGAGCTTCGCAGTTATTCTTCAAAACTGTATTGATTCTTAATCGTTCTTACTATATTAAACTCATACATGTTAAATGCCTATTTTGAGTAAATACTTGAAGAAATTTATTTCAAAAAAGTTCAAAGTGTTTTTTTTTCACTGACCATTCAACATCTTTTTCTATTTAGGGAAGAGTCCAACATTACTTGACATTGCCAATGGTCCAACGGTGCTCGGAGCTTACTACCCTTATCAATGAATTGAGCACAAATGAGTTGCAACATGTCTTTCCAATGCTTATTAATTCTATATTTGGTTTGTCCGGTGATAATGTTGGCTGGTGCCTTCACGCTTTGACACTGAAAAGATGTCCCTTAGATTATGAAATCCTGTTGAGTTTTTTGAGCCCAATGGGTCCAATGTTTTCACTTATTTACAAACTACTTCCAGATTGCTATTTGAAATATAATTTCTCAATATCATATTTGCCAGTAAGTCTCCTCTAGTACATTCTGATAGAACTACTTTTTAATAATATGTAACAAATCAGATGTACAAAATATTCGTCGTTTCTAGGCAAAAATCAGACTGATGCTAGAAGAGGGTATTATTCCAGCATTCTACTCAGACAAACTTAAAGATGACGGCACTCGTCCTTATACGGATTTGTGTATGAGTATCCTTTTTTAAAAAATAATTTGAATTCATCTTAAAAATCCTTATCGTCCTTAATAACAGACATATCCCTATGAGTATTACATTTTTCATTTTGTATTTCATCTAACCAATCCATGGTTACAAGTGCCACCGCAAGAGAGTGTGTTTTCATCTTATGATACTGTATATTTTGAGCTTGCCAATAGATACTTGTGCCATTTTCTACCAAAGGATAATTCACCGGTATTACCCATCATTGGTCCATACATCAAAAAGACCCCTTCAAGGAAACTGATGCAATCACCAGACACAAAAAGGTATTTAAAAGGAATAGGAAGTACTTTACTTGTTATTGGTATTATTATTGATCTAATATCTTGTAAATTCATTAGAATGCAAACCACACGTCTCTTAAGAGCATCAATAATAAATCCTAACTCAATCAGTCCTGAAAGTGGTGTACCACAGCAGCAATGTTTATCACAGGTTTGGAGAAGTGAAACTATGGTACAAGTTATTCTCGATTTTTGGTTTGAGTTTACAGAGGATGAGCACTTTTCACTTAATGCAAACTTACCACTTCATAGAAATTTGCCACGCAAGGTATTTTTTTCACATTGCATTATTAAAATGAATGGAAAAATAAACAATATTATTCTTCCGACTTTTATCTTTTTTCAGAGTTGTAAATATACTGCAGAACATATGCGCCTTATTAGACAGTTTATCAAAATTCTATACAGATTCACAAACAGCTTGATTGGTGACGGAAGTGCCATGGATGAATTAAAAAGGTACGGAAAATCGTATGATTCTTAAGTGTGTTGTATAATTTTTGTCATGAGTAATGATGAACTTTTTATTGACCAGTGTATTACTTTTAGAGTAATCCTTCCAGCTGTGCAAGGAAAAATTTATACTTTCTTAAGCAAAACAATGCAGCATTGGCCACTTGATGGATCTTTCATAAATATCTTGGAAGTTTGGTTGAGTTTTATTCAACCATGGAGATACGTCCCAGCAATTTCATATCTAAAACAAGGGTTTGATTTCTTTAATTGAGAAAAAAAAAATGGAAAGTTATAACATAAAAAAACTGATGTTTTTACTAATTTTCAGGCAAATAAATATAGAGGAGAGGAGAGCCACTACGATTCGTGACCCTGTTGATTGGATATCGTTTGTTGCCCAAAACTTGTTGGCGTACACCGCAATATTTCAACAGCTGCTTCAACGTTTCATGAGACTTGATCTAGTCGCACCGAAAAATGCTAGACAACTGTTCAGAGTAACCAAGGTATTTTCCCAGCCTTACTTAACAAATATGTTGCGGGACGTGGAAAACTGCATTGACGAGGCTGCATCAATGCGAAATCGCTCGACCAATCAATGGACGGGAATGATTCGCCAACAGATTCATGATCTGGAGGGCCCGTCCTATCTGTATGTTCCCATGTTCTCTCAGGCAACTGTTTCCCAGGTAAGTTTAAATTCCACGAACCAAAATACTTTGTTCTAATTTTTGATATCCACTTTGCAGGTGGTTTGTTTTCTAAATATGATTAATCAGGCGTATTCGACTTCGGCAAGTTTAGTAGAAGCATTAGAAAAACAACGAACCAGTAAAGGCTTTTTCCCATTGCTGTGCGAATTTTTGGGCTTCGATAGTAAATCCATCAATGATGTAAATCTTGAAACGCGCAGAGAGGTACCGGATTACCTTGCAAGCGTGAGGATTCAATTGATAGAGATATTCGAGGTAGGCCAGGTACTACTAATCCACTAACACAATAATCGTCTAAATTATGCTACAAGCGATACTTGCATTTAATAAATGTTCGTGTTTTGTTTTTCAGATTGATGAAAAAGCGATTCCTCAAACTCCTACTATTGCTGATCAGGAGTACCATGAAAGCGTGCTGCAGACATCGCATTGTCATCCATCTGCGGTAAATAACTTTAAATACTTTTGAACGTATAATTTTTGTAAGTCATATGTTTGTTATGATCATCACGGATCTTTTTTCAGCTCGAATCCAGTTTTAGCTCAAATAGGCCAGGTGTTTTCGTCCCTGTACCCGATAGCCGTCAGGGTTGTCGATACATAGAGTACATGGGTGATCCCGAATTGCAACCAGTTCGTACTTACGAGAGTGCATTTTTGGTCAGATTATTCTACAAATTGAGCAATTATTTGAATACGAAGGTGAAAATGTGTTTGTTTAAAAATTTGACCCTCACCAAACACCAATTGCAGACAAAATTATAAATCTCTTGGTTATTCGAAATTAGTACCAACGACAGATAACGGAGACCTATAATCTGGAAACTTTTCTTGGACGAGTCACTCGACAGATTTTGCAGCCACCGACGACTGTCGTGCAACTGCCTAAACGCACACCACAAGGATTTTCGTCTGGATACGAAAAAAGGCTACCACCACATGTCAGTCTTAGATCGGCTGCTAGTTTATCATTTTCTCATTTATTTGGCCATTGGAATGTCCGTTTTTTGGATGTTAAGGTACTCAAGAGGATTGATAGTGTTTTTTTTTTTTTTTTTTTTTTTCTATTAATTTCAAGTTTGCACGTATTAAATAAACCATTTTATTTCAGTTTCGGAACGGCAAAATACCTTGCTTTTTTACTCTCCCTCTGGACATTTAACGTACTATTCAAGGCTGTCACTGAGCCCTGGAGGACCAGACGTACCGACGACTCTTCTCACGGAATTTCCTTCACAGCTAGCTTTCAATGAAAGCACAATGAATGGTTTTTCTATTTTTCGAAGACATAGTCATCCAAACTGATTGCTACGTTCATTAAAAATGATTGTGATTATAAAGAATATATAATGTTTCTTTTGTACTAAACTGACTGAAGCATATATTTTTATAGAGGATGAAAAGTATCAAGCGGTTCAATATTAACTTTTTATACCGATACAGTGTAACATATTTATTAGTTTTTTTTTGAAAGCTCACTATTGTGTCCCCACTATTGTGTCCCCCCGGAATAAGAAATAACAACTTTGAATAACCAATTATTTATTGTTGATGTAAATGAACTTGTTACTGTTTCCTGAAAAAAATGCGGGAGCTTGAGAATGTTTATCGTTGCACATGTGATTTGCGACATTCGTTACTTCCACTTCTTAGTTCCTTGTATTGGTGCAAAACGTAGTTGCTAATATAATTACGATGCTGGACGTACCAATTGGTTGTTAGTGTGTATACAAAGTTTGAAGTTGATACGTGAACGTCAACTTAAAAAATTCTTGCTATTAATATTTTGTTTCAGTGCAATCATTTTTAAAGTTGTCGTTCACCTATTAACTTCAAACTTTGTCCAGTAATAAATAATGTTGTTATCTAGTGCATGCGATCTTGGGTTTTGCCAATTTTGCATCCGTTTTTAAATAAACAATAAAAGATGTATAGAGTTACCAACAGAGGCTGATGGCGCGAAATTTGAATTCAAAATTTGCTTTTTCATCCCCTCAATAAGTATTTATCATTTTAAAACGGCTTTTTCTCATTGGTATTTTCCTCTTTGTACTTCTAGCACCGTGATATGAAATTTGTTGGGGGTAGAATGGCGTGGTACCTTACTTACCAAATCTCGAAATCTCATAGACACGACACTCGAGCGTGACTTTTCACAACACTGATTTTTCATTCGACTTTGTTCAAATGTTACAGTGCCCCGCTCTCATTGGCGCAAACATCAAAGAGTTCTCTAATATAGTCTCCAAAATTTCAAGTCATC
Source organism: Copidosoma aretas (assembly GCA_030522625.1). Classification (NCBI taxonomy): domain Eukaryota; kingdom Metazoa; phylum Arthropoda; class Insecta; order Hymenoptera; family Encyrtidae; genus Copidosoma; species Copidosoma aretas. Next base: position 15,826 of record JAPYYV010009392.1, on the reverse strand, counting down.
AATTTTTTTGATAGTTCAGCGATCCAACACTTATTATTATTATTATATATTGCTGTATATTTGCATAATCATTGGGAAGAAATCAGAAGATCACGCAAGCAATCGGTTTGTATTGCTATTTTTGAACTGAAAAAATCCCCTTTGTATGTGTATACTCGCACACAAAAAAAGCGCTGCCAATAAATTAACAAATAGCTCTATTTTTCTGCTCTTGATTGTAAAAAAATGTTTAAGATTTTGATTATTATTTTTCAGTTATTTTAACATAATGTATTGATTTAAATTCTAAGTATTTCATTTTAATAAAATTAAACATATTTTTCAATATTTTGCTACAACATGAAATACGCCATCAATATTTTTAAATTTCCTTATCCCACTCTGGGTACTCTGCACTTTTTAACTTCGTCGTACCTCAATAAAACGTAGTCCTCAATATTTAAAATATAAAAAAAAGTGTATCAGAATGATGAATAATCGTGAATAAATTTATCTTCATGCTTTGCAAGATGTATTTTTTTTCATATTGACAGAATCGTTTTAAAAATCTGAGTATGGTAAATAACTATATGTATCACTAATATCTTATCCATCACAAAATACTGTTATTTGAACATAAAAAATTGAAATAAATTTTTTTCACCCCGAAAGTAGCAAAAAAACTGCCTTTTAGGAACATCAAAAAACAATCTCAACAATGTAACAAACTTGACTTATTTTCCGAGCCGTAATGATGGTATGAAACCAAACATTTTAAGCCCTGGATCATAAAAAACATTACTAACATATTTTGAAGAAAACTTAATTGTCGACCGATACAAAGCTTCCTCTACGAGGAAGCACAATGTGGCGTGCCTACAAGTACATACATACCATGGGTGGTGCAACGAACGCGGAAGTCGCGGTCGTCGCGGAACGCCTCGTGAACTTACTTGTGCCACGGAAGTGCCAGTGCTAACAACTGCTTAGCCGCGGTCTTCCGGCGGCGCCGGAGCCACAGGACCCAATGTCGGGGGGGTTGATTTATGCGCCGAATTTTTTTCAGATCCCCCCTGGGGTTTAAGTAATATTTTTCCATTATTTACAAATAATGCATGCACTGTACCCATCACTGATTATGATGGCTTGCTTCCTCGTAAAGTAAGCTGTGTATCGGTAAAACATTTAGATTTATTGAAAACAGGTCAGAAATGTTTTTGATAGTGTTTGGAATGAAAATGCACCATTAAAAAAAAATTTTTTGTGCACTGTGTGTGTGCATGCAATCAGTCATTTCTCAGAAACTCTCCTACCGATTTCAATGATCCATTTGTTTTTACATTCTCATGCGGACAAAAGCAACCGCTTCCCGGCCACAGCGGCACGTGAAATTGAATACGCAACACAGCTCTAAAAAGTATAAAGAAGCCTGAGATTATACAAACGAAACAATAAGATTTTTGAGTAAAATCAGTTATATTTCGGGAAACGTAATCTAAATATTTTTAAAACGATTTTCTGTTAAAGCTGAAGGATGATTCTATCTTGTGAAGCATAAAAATAACGTTATCTACCATTTTTCACCATTTTTATTCATTATTGTCTTATTTTTTTTTTACTATATTGAGGTAATTAGTGCGATTTTTTTCAAATTATTACTCGGACAATGTGCACGATAATTCGAATAAGTTTTTGATACATTTTTTTGCATCATGCATGTTAATTTCAGTCATAAACTTGAATGATTGGTTCAATTAATTGTTTTCAAAATGAAATAATTTTTACCGTGTTTTTTGTACAAATTGGCCAAAAAAATTATAAATCTTATTTTTAAATAATTTCACTTTATAGAGCATTAAAAGAGCCTTTTTTTTCATTATGAATCATCCTCATGCGTTGATAAATTTCTTTTTTGTCAAAAAAAAGTAGAAGAATAGTTCTCGAGGAAGCATTGACATGCCAAATTGCCAATGCATTAAAAATGTTTTCGCTTCTTATAGGCTAAAGTCACATGCAGCAGAATTAAATGAGTGGAATGACGAATGCCATGAGACTCTATATGGGCTCAGTCCCATGGATGCGCAAAATAGAGATTGCACGACAGGATTGTCACGGACGTCACGGTGACTCATGGGGACAATCCTATCCTGCTCGCTCTATTATTTCGCTCCATGCATGGGATGGAACTCATGGGACTGAGGCCTATGAGAGCGAGACAGAGGTCTTGACGAATAGAATAGGTATTTACGGCATTCGTCATTCCACTAATTCTGCAGCATGTAACTTCAGCCTTAGATAAAGGGCGCATTCGAATTCTATCGCTCGTCCGTTGAGCGTGATGAATTTGGAAAAAAATATCGTCAAAAAAGCTAAACCGTAAGTACAGTTGTAAACACAAATCAATTAGTAATTCCCCGTAACGAACGATGAAATTCGAACGCGCCCGTTGTCACGAACTCGAAAATTTTCTTAACGGTCCATCTATTGGGTAGTTTACCCCGCAGTCAATGCCCAGTGGGCTGCAGTGTTCAGTGTCTCGGTGTTTGCTCGAATTAAATATTAATCAACCAAACTTACCAAACTTCGTAAGTAAGTGTAACGAGAAAAAGCGCGACGAAAAAGTCCCTCCAGCCATGCTGCTGAATACCCTGGCATCAACGGTGAGCCTCGACGAGGCGTTCGAGCACTCGGAGAAGACGGATTTCGCGTCCCGTCTGAGCTCGACGCTGAAAGCCCTGGAGAAACACCTGCCGCTGCCGCGTGCCGGCAAAAGCAAGAACAACGACGAATCCGTCAAGCTGAGAAAGAAGGCCGACACGCTGATGGTGAAGCAGAAGGGCAGATTGTCGGCCGCCGTCGAAGCTAGGGAACTGTACTCGGAGAGCATCGCCCTGGCCGAGCGGTCCTCCCTCGCCCTGGCGCAGGCCTACGCCAACCGGTCCTCCGCCCTCTTCCACATCTACAAATTCGAGGAGTGCCTCCGGGACGTCGACAGAGCTCTCGAGGGCAACAGCTACCCCGACCACCTGAGGCCGAACCTGCTCGCGCGGAAAGCCAAGTGCCTCAAGTCGCTGGGCCGCGGGGACGTCGACGATGTGTGCGAGGAGGCCAGGAGTCTGCTGGAGCGATTGGTCATGAGCGACGAGGCAAAGGAGACGCTCGAGGCGAGGATCGACCGCGTCAGCACCGTTGCCCCGGCACCCAAGCACGAGGACGGTTACATGAAACTGCCCAGCTTCGTGTCCCACGGGCGCATTCCCTCTGCCTCCGAAGCCATTGATTTGGCGTTCGACGATAAGACTGGCCGGCACTACATTGCCACTCGCGACATCGAACCCGGAGAGTGTCTGATTGTTGAGAAACCGTACGTCATGTACTTGGATCCATCCAATATCCATACCCACTGTTCGCATTGTCTGAAGAGAACGTGGGATGGCATACCGTGTGAAAAGTGCATCTATGCTATGTACTGCTCCGAAAAATGCAAGAATGATGCTTGGAGGCAGTATCATGATGTTGAGTGCCCGGTGAAGGGGCACTTCGTCGCCTTGAACATGCCAAATTCAGTGATGTTTTCTTTGAAATTGACTCTACTGGCTCTCAGAGAGTATGGAAGTATGGAGAAGTTTAGAAGTGAGCTGAGTAAAATTGATGATTGTCAAGGTAATGAAAACATGTTGATTATTTATGTTCTTCTTTCAATTTTTCAAGTGATATTGTAGATGGACTTGACAATAGAATTTTTCATTAACTCTATTTGAATGGGGTGTATTCTAGATTATTTGGGGAAAATTTATTCAGAAGATGACATTTTTCATAGTGATAAGTATAGGCCGTTGTACAGTCTGATGACACATGCGAATGATCGAAGAAAGGAAGAAATCTTAATTATGTTCTTGTATTCAGCTATAGTCTTGCTTTACGTTGATGAATGCACAGATTTGTTGAGTGATTCAAACAAATGTGTATCTGCTTTATGTGGAAACAGAGATGCCTTATTCTTTGGTCAGCAGTGTACTCTAAATCATATGAAAATTCAAGTAAACGATCACGAGGTCTTTGTCATGGTTTTTTGTGCAATATTGATTTTCCCAAAAATTATCAAAGCTTAAATGATTGTTTATTTACAGATGGCTGAAATTTATTTGTATGATTTTTTCAAGATTGGTGCTGTTGTTGGCTCCGTCAGCAGTTGTACAAACCATAGTTGTATGCCAAACGCGACCAGATGTCCAGTCTTTATAGACAATGATGCACATCAAGTATTGTTTGCATTACAACCAATTGAAAAAGGATCACAGGTGTGTAAAAAAACATTATTTTTAACGTTTTCATCATTAGTATGCAAGGAGTATAATGATTTTTTAAATTTTAGATATTTGATGACTATGGTTGCCATTTTTCTAGTACTTCCAAAGAAAAAAGAGATCAAATTTTGAGTTTTTATTACTTCAAGTGTAACTGCCAAGCTTGTAAAGAAATGTGGCCTTTGCAAGAGAGTTTACCATCTATATTTGTAAGTGACAATTACTGTGTAAGGTTTATTAAAATCATTGAAAGACGTAATATTCAAACTAATTTGTTAATCAATTATAGTCTTTTGTCACCGACAAGGAGAAACAAGTTGAAATTGCAAGAGCATTGATTCACTGTGCCAAGTGGAAAAAAACCATTTGTGACAAAGAGTTTAATTTGTCCGATGTGAACCCAGAGGTTATTTTCAAGGACCTGATTGATGCCATCACTAAAATGTGTAAAAGTAAGGCTAAACCTAGTCAGGAGTATTATGGTACACTTGAATTATTACGATATGCTTTCAATAAGTATCATGGACTCAAGTTTGAAATATAATGTGTGATATCTGACTAATTTTCTATGGATCCTTGTTATTTAAATATGTAAATATAATTAGTTAAATTGTAAGATATTGAAAGGTACAGCTCATTTTTATCATAGATTACATAATCATTTTTTAAAATATTGATGATAATATTATCATAAATGTACGTATTTGTAATATAAACTTTTGGTTTCTGTTGGTAGGAATAGCTTTATGCAATTAATTTTTGCCAACATCTCTAGTATAAGATGTTTCACTGATTTTACTTTTCTCATGTCTTATCACAAAATGTAAGTAATCATTTCAAAAAATTATTCTTTATGTTGAATTAGAACCACGATACCAAAACATGTATCATCAAAATTCTACGAGGTAGAAGTGAATTAAAGTAATACAAATTAATACAATAGAAAACTTTGTATGAATTTAATTATCAATAATCCCTTTATTTTACAAATGTACAAATTAAGTAAGCAAGATTATATCACAAGTTTATCGTGTGCAATTTTGATCATCTGAATATGCAATACATACCAGTAATTAATCAATGGTACACACGTTTTGTGCAACAAAGTCGTTAAGTATTCACTACAAATGCAAGTATTCGAATCACGCGTAAAATTTTTCTTTCAAGTCATCGCTAATTTACTAAGTAACTATTCATCAATTTTTCACTTGGCACTTGTTTTTACACAATGAGTGATTTTACACACGATTTTAAATTCGTCACTTCTTCAGTTCTTCACCAAGCAAGCGTTCAGAGACACTCCATTGACAATGAGCCGAATCGGACGTTGAGCTGAATCTGCTGAACAGCCGAAAGGACAGGCAATGCTGCCAACTGTCTTTGGAAACTTTATTTTTAGAACCAGGTATACTATTCGTGTAAATAGTAAAGAATAGTAAGGAATACATTGCAGAAAGCAACTAGGAGGCACGACCTAGTAGTTAGAGCTTTTTTTACCCTTAGAATTTGGAATATGTCTCGGTGTGTATACACGCTCCAGACGACATATAAAAAGGTGTGCCCCAGGAAGTTGAGCTTTTTTTACCCTTAAACTTTTGAATGTAATGCCCAGGTATGTTTGCAGACTCCAAGTGGTATCTACAAAGTGCGCCCCAGGAAATTAGGTAAGCTTTTTTTATAATATTTGTTGATGAGAATAACTTCAATGCATGCAAATTTTTTAATAGTATTAGATGGTTTCTAGATTAACTAGCGGGTGTAGGCAAGCAGATAATTGATAAATATCATATCTCATATACGCAGTCAATCTTGGAAAAGGCTTAAACAGACCTCTTGCAATGCTAGATGCCCATATTTTCGATACTAAATATCAATTAATAATTTATAATATAAATTAAAAATTATTAACATTACACGAATCATTCTAAATTGGAAAACGCACTTTACTACTATAGTGCCGATCGTATGCAAGAATGAAAAAAATCATCCCTGAGTGTGGCTCGAACACGTGTGATATAATATATATCAATAATCTGCTTGCCTACACCCGCTAGTTAATCTAGAAACCATCTACTACCAAGCTTTTTTTACCCTTCGACTTTAAAATATGATGTCTAAGACTATTGAAAATCATTTCTTCATCGTATTTGCCCAGAGAGGACAGCTTTTATTTACGAACCTCTTTTTCTATACTTTTAACTATCGTCACACTTACATGTATAATATTATTTCAACTTCACCAAATTTGTTCTCAAAATTGTATCTCGAAATATTGATTCTTTAAATTCTGTACACGTTAAAGCCTGATGTATCAAACCTTTTGATTCTTGAACCTTCATCGCAGATAACCTTTTTGCAACTGGAATTTTGTATTTGGGTATATGTATACTCAAATTGTTTGTGCAATTATTATATGGGAAGCTATTGGGTAATGAAGAAGATACAGTTGAATGAATATATTGCTTCTAACTATGTTTTGTGAATTTTAGACAAGAGGAGCGACGTGAAAAAAAATAATCGCAAGAGAGATACAGATATATAATTAACGTGTTTATATTATTTCCTTCTCAGATCTTTCGAACATCATCGGCGATAATTTTACATTTTTTTCAAACATACTCGTCGAATGTACATATTGTTAATCACGCGATCACGTCCTATACCGCGTAATAAGACCCCTCGCGGCCGTCCTCGTTCTTCACCCAGAGCCACTCGCGCTCGCGAGCCTCGGCCCCGCGCAGCCCCCCGACCTCGCCGTCCTCCGGCACCTCGAGCCGACGGGCAGCAGCCGCCGCCGCCGCCGGCGCCGCGGGTCCCTCCCCCCGATCCTCGCGCACGACCAGCAGTGCAGGGTGCAGCCTTCGAACGCCCTCGCGGCGATGATCCGCCGCAGCAGCGCCGCTGCCGTGCAAAGCGGGACTATTAGCCGCCGGCCGCGAATCGTCGCACCGCGGCTCGTCCTTGCAGCCGCTGTCGCTCCGCGAGTTGGCGTTTATTCCGTTGCTGTTGCAGGTTATGATGCTGCTGCCGCCGCCGCCGCCGCTGCTGCTGCACCGGGAGGTTGTTCTGACCGACGACGACGACGTGGGGGTCGAGCGACGCTGGTGCAGCTCACCGCGGGCCGATGCGCCGCCGTCGCTGCCGCACTCCGAGCGCGTGTCCCGCAGTTTTTCCGTGTCCGTCAGGTTTCCTGGTGAACGCACGGACAGACGGACACATAGTACAACGTATACGCAGGATCAGCGTTTTTACGCAAGTAGGTATATAGTTTGGCGAGGTATGCATGAAAGAAGTTGCATACATATATTATACATTATTATCGTAATACCAAAAATCGACGCTATTGAAAATCTTGCGAGGGGCGACCGACGATCGAAGACTCGTCTTCTCGGCCTGATATAGGGTACGCAGACCAAGAACTTATCGAATACAATTATGAAGGTATATGATTTGATACAATGAATAATCAGAGGCCCTAGATGTACATGACCTTCGTAAGTAGTGCCTCTGGCTTTTGGTTTCATCAAATTACCTTTATAGGATATTCATTATTCAATAAGTAACTGGTCCAAATATACGGCTGAGAACACGACGAGTCTTCGATCCTCATAAATAACAACAAGGGGATGGATACGTCTGTGTGTATACAATTACCAAGCGGCCGGGGAAATACGTCGGCCGGGTCCTCCCAGCAGTTCCCGGGCTTCGGCCGGGGCAGGATCCCGAGGGGCAGACAGGCCGCGTGGTCGACGTAGCCCTCCTGCCCGTGGGCCGTCTGCACGTAGAGCCAGGCTTGTTTCTTGAACACGGCGTTGACGACCGTGCCGAGGGGCAGTCCGAGCTCGGCCTGGGTGCCGCTCTGCGTCTGGTAGAGCACCGTGGTCAGGGCCAGCACGACCGGGATGTTGGCCGGCTCGTCGATCGATGCCTGCGTTGACAACAATTGGGGGGTTTGGTTATTTTTCCCCCTCAAGTTTGGAAAGTTCGAGTTTCATGCGTATACTTGACGGACTTTGACGAGAAAGGCATCGAGATCGGCAATGTCGTAGCCGAACTTGCTGGGCGCCTTGGCCCTGCGGCCGGCGCGCTTCTTCCTCCGGTGCCTGTGCTGCGTGCCCTCACCGCCGCTCGGCTCGGCGGTCGTTACCCGCTTGTCCTTCCTCGCCGACCGCGTCGTCGCCTGGCCCTCCCGGTCCATCCGCCGATGGGCCTGCTCGTTCTCTATCGTGAAGCTGGTCTCCTGGATGTCGTTTGCCACTACGATCTGCGCGCGTCGCGGACGGATTGTCATAATTAAACGTTTTGTACTTTAATTTTCATCGTTCGTTGGGATCACTGCACGCGCCGGCGGCTTACCTCGTCGTAGTTGTCGTTTTTGTCCATCCTCCGCAGGGGCAGTGACAACTGCTTGTCGTTGGGCATGTCGATGTACTCGATCGCGTTCTCCACGTCCTCGCTCCTGGAGCCATCGGATGTTTTCACGCTCCCGACGCTCCTGACGCTCCTGACGCTTTTCACGCTTCTGCGGAGGATCCGATCCTTCTCCTCTCGTTTTTTCGCTGCCAAAAAGCATAAACCGTACAGTTAATTCGACTCGCCGAGGAAAACAATTACAGCGGGATCGATGGATGATTAATTATGACGCGTATGAATAACTCTGCCGGCGAGACATTCAGAGTAGTCGGATGATTTTGTTGGGCGTTATTTCAAAATAATCACGAAAATGAATTGTGGATATTTTGCACAAAGAGACCGCTTGGACGCTATTTCGTGCTTCGGAAGTATTGTTTTTTTTTTTTTTCCCTTCATTTTTCCAAAACATCCGCTCAATTAATTCGATTCTGATAAATATTAAACCCGTCGACACATGTCCTCCGGTCCTCCCCTGACTTCCCCTCTACTCGTTTGATCAACAGTACTGTGGCCAATTTGAAAAACAAGTCTTCCCCGACACTCGTCTCGATCACTCTCATTCAAATAATATATATGTCTTCATTACATGCACGCCCAGCTCGACGCCCAGCTACTAATCGCCAAAGATCCTCCGCACCATCACCACCACCATGCACCTACCATCAGGATTGGTCTCCTTCTCCCTGTGTATCTCGACGACGCCAACGACCGTGGACTGCCTCTGCTGCTGCTGCTGCTGATCGTCGTCGACGTCGTCCTTGTTGTTGTTGAGCGCCCGTGGATCGTGTATGAAGCCCTCGTGCCGTTGGTTATTGCGCAGCACCCAGGTGAGCGATATCTTGGGCCTCGCGCCGCTCGAGCCCTGGCCCATCGTACTGGCGCCACCGGGACTCGGCTCCCGGGACCTCGGGCCGACGGCCGTTATCGCGTCGCGGTTGCCGCTGCTGCGAGCCGCGCTCGGCCGCGACGACGAGGGCGGCGAGGAGGCCGGGACCAGCACTACCGCCGCCGACGGGCAGTCCGCCACCAGGTCCACCGTCTGCACCGGCCGATCATCCTCCTGCAACTGCGCGATGAGCAAGTTGGCGCGGTGTTTTGCAACGGGCTGTGGTACAGTGATGCGATCTACCCGAGACTTTTGTGCGTTGTAATGCTGTGTAAAGTTATAGTCGGCAACGCTAAAGTCTTGGGTAGATCGCATCACTGCTGCGGTGTTGCGATTTGTTTGATGAAAGGGGGTGTCGCCTGTGCAAATATCATATGGTGCACGCGTATCGTCGTCCGGGAGGGACAAGGTATCTCGAATTCGCGCCGAGGGAAAGGAAGTATTTGAGTTGAAAGGTGCCATCTTGGCTTTGAAAAAACGAAATGATTTCGGATCAGCGAGAAAAAAAAGGTAAATGTCCCTGATATCTCTCGTTGCGTGCAAAAAAGCCGCAGTCGATTGTTCATCTGCCGATCCGAGATACGACTGTTTTAACTCCCAAAACGAGATGAGTACCTTTCTCTCGGCGCAAAGTCGAGCGATACTTGCTGCCTTGTTCCTTACGGGCGACGATACAGGATATAAATATAGACGGAGTAATAACTTCTCCCTCTACAGTCAGTGTTTCCAATTCCTATCATAAAAACTTGAACTTTTCATTTGTCCGTACAATTAAGTATACGTACAAATACAATATTTTTGGGGCTTTCTCAAATACAATGCTCGCCGTGCTTCAGCAGCGCTTTATCGATGATTATACAATGGATCCACCGTAGATTTGGCGCACGACGTTCCGATTGCCGTACGCGCGGGTAGAACAGGGGAATGAAAATATCCCAAGGGGGGGATAACGAGCGCATCGTTCTACAAAACCACGAGGCCAGCCAGTTCCAGGGGAGAAAAAACTAATATCTGATCCGCGCACGGGGGCCCCGGCACGTATATATAAAGCGACCGGCTGTATCTCGCGTCGATCGAGGGGGATCCGCGATTGATTTATGAAGCCCTTCCAGCTTCCCTTGTTACATACATTATCGATTATGCAAGCGAGCGACGAGAGAGGGATAGGCTATCGGTTGAAAAAATAGCATCCCAGTTACCGCACAGTTATCGTGCGAGGCTGTGAAAAATCGACGAAGGGGGGCAAGGTTGCAAGGATGAGAGCGGGAAGAGCTTGATGGATGGCCTCGCAATTTTCCCGGGGTTGATGTTGCTGCGCGCCGATTATACTTAGCTAATGGTGTCTCGCTCCTCTCGCGCGCTCGGCGTGTTATACATGGTGTGCGCGAATATATATTACACGTCTATTTTGCGTTGCCTGCGGTCGCTGCGTCGGCACTTGAAATAGTGCACGTTGCACGCGCATGGGGGTGTACCTGGGAGGACGGTGCAGCGGTCGTTTATCGGAAACAGCGTGGTTTTTTTTTGGCGACGCGCTCGTGCGGTATGTAAGTAAGTACATGCAGTGCCTTTGCAAATTGCCAAGTCTTGTTTAGTCAAATTTTTTTCATTTCGCGATGACGCTGACTATTATTTTATTGGATAACTCAGCTTGGAGTTCAGTGAGTAGATGACTGTTTGCATGATGTACAAGTCATGAGATTTTTAGCTAGAAACGATTTTGACTTTGATCTACTTTTTACAGGATATACGTACAATAAGTGTACGATGGATTAGCATCATCATTTTTTTGATAAATCCTCGTCCGTCGTAAAAACTCCCCCAGATGCTGATTTCGTGTTCTTCGAGCCTATTCGAGTCTCGATCACCCGCGCGCTTTTTTCCCCACGAGCACAACTGCTTGAGCTGCAGCGAGTCGTGCCATTCGCAATAACCTATTACGTCAGAGAAATCAGCAACCAAAAGGATCACGTTGAAGGTTGAACTACCCTTACGAGATTAGCGTCTCGGGACTCTCGGGACTAAGTACGGTTCGTACGAATCTCAGTAACGAAATTCAGAGTGCTCTTTACAGCTCTGTTGAAGAAAAAAAAATAGGAAACAAAAAAGAAAATTCCCTCCATCGACGTTTCCGAAAGCAAATACAGCCGCCGAGCGGGACGATTGAACGATCAAGGGTCTCGGTATACAGAGGGAGACGTTTCCTTTTTTGCGCCCTCCCCGCGTCCGCGTCGATCCCTCCGATCGGTATCGGAGTGCGCCTCGACGCGGAATACACCCCGCACCGGGAAAAGCTGCGCGCAGCGTTTTTGCGTTTGGGAATCTCGCAAGGGCCGGCTCCTCGCGGGTACGACCGGGGCATTTTATCCGCCGGTACGGCTGCGCGCGCTCGCTCGCGGCGCTTGTTGTGCCTGCTGTCGTTTGACGCACGAAAAGAAGGTACGCGCGAAAAAACGAGGGGGAAAAGAAGCTTCGGGCCTGCGGCTCGGATCCTGTTTTCTGGGTTTTCCGCAGCGGACGCAGTTACATTTGTCATCAACGAATTTCGCGTTGACGATTGTTTCGTTGAACATAAAACGATCGGCTTCTCAGCAACAAAGTATACAATACATGGATATCAGTGCGCGCTGCAAGCGAAAAAAAAACACATCGCTATCGACCCCTTCGCTGCTGCAGTAATGGTCATTGCGCGCTCGCGTGGGACAATATTTCAGAAAGATACAATATACGCCCGCGCGCGTCGAAGTAGTGACCATGAAAAAATATACATGTATATTATGTACATGATGTGCGGTGAAACGATCGAAGATGTAAATGAGCAGTAGCACGCACGCATGTGTATACACTGGACCGCTGTTGAGACGACTCGATTGTGGGGCGGCCGCGGGGGGGGCGGGGGGGCGGTGCCCGGGGCAGGGGGGGGGCAGGGCAAAGAATGGAAGGGGGGGGGGGGGGAAAGAAAAAGAGAAGTACACGCTATTGTACGCCTGCAGCGCGCAAGAAAAAAGAAACGTGCACTGCACTCGGGCAGAGTACAGTCGACCCTCTCGCGCGAATCATCGTCGATCGCCGCAGCGTCTCTCCGAGCGTACGAACAAATCACCTTGTATACATCTGGCAGATGTACATGCGCACGGCCGAGAGTCCGAAAAGGGGAGAAGAGCAGCTGCGCGAGTAAGTAGCGCTCGACGTCAAGTTTACAACCGCGAGAGAGGCATCCGCGGGCGATAAGCCGCACCAGCAGCAATGCCGAGTCGGCGGGGGGGGGGGGGGCGCCGATAAGCCGTCCCCGACTGGTGTGGGGGCCCCGAAAAAAAGGGGGGGGGGGGCGGGGCGGGGAGGCGCGTGCGCGCGCGACCTTTTCCCGAAGGGCCGGCTTCTTGCACCCATCGGGGGCCCAGCAGCAGAGCCTCCTCCCGTATGCATACGTGCGGTGTATACAGGTGGCTCTCTGGGCCGGCATGCTAATGAAATTCTCAAGATACATATCTCGAGGGAGAGGGACAGAGCGCGCAAGCGCGGCGGTGCAGGACGGACGCGGGGGTGCTCTTCTCGCTCGCGGCGTGACGATCTTATCGCTCGCGCTCGCGGGGCCTTCCTTCGGAAGTTACGTTTTATTGTACAGCGGCGCGTATCAATTTCGATGCGCCGGACTACCGCGGGCACGAGCAGAGCACACGAGAGAGGCACGTCTTTTCTTTCCTTGCGCTCGGCCTTTTTTTTTCTTTCGTTCCCGCTGCTGGCCCTCTGTGACCCGGACTTTCTTCCGAGGCTTGTAGCGCATATGCAGCCGTGGTGTATGATGTTTACACGTCGGTATCAGTGCTCGTGCGGATGTCATGAAGATTGAGCAATTGAGCTCGGTTGGCGAATTTCATGCGTACTCTATGGTACAGATACGGAAGGTTGCGTCGAGATAAAAATATAAAAATGATGTCAGTAAGGCTGATCGTACGTTTGATCGAAAACTTGTTTCCGAAACACCCGACCACTTGGTCCAATGCTGCGCAGCAAATGTCACTGTCGCACTATTTTTATGCAAATACTCATTCGAGCAAAGGCGAAAGTTAATGTAATTTTCCGAGCTGATGGCGTCGTTAATTATGCATGAACAGCAATTAACCAGTCACCTCTGATACTAGGAAACATGGCTAACCAGTCGGCATAAAAATTAGCAAGTGCAAAATTAATTGTCACGTCATTCGAGTTAGAATGACCGCACGCACAGACGGTCCGTGGCAGCATAGCATGCAACGACAAGTCGTGAGACGAGCAGCAATCGGTAGTCTATGTGTTGTACACCCACCGGCAAGATATTCGCGACCCGCGAAGTTTAAAATTCACCAAGGAACAAGATTATGATTAGAAAATAGCTCGAAAATAGCTTTTCAAATTTTGCGGCTCGCGAATATCTTGCCGGTGGGCGGTTAGGGTGCGTTTAGATGGAGTCTGGCAGTCTGTAGCTGGACCTGCTGGACTGACTGCCAAAGCTCAGGCGGGCAATTCAAATCAAACTGATGGAGATAAATTTCGATTTTATTTCGCTCAATATAGTGAAATAGGCACCTTAATTGCAATAAACCTCGATTATACGAAACTGTAATTTAACATTATAAACTGATTTCGGCAAGATAATGGACAAATTACGACTTCATGATTATAGTCGATAAAAAGGGAGGTTATCCCAACAGTAGGCTAGTCGAAATGAAATGTGTGACATTTTTCGATTCTGGTGCCCAAATCAGTCTCTAATCTTAAAATACAGTCTCATAATCGAGTTTTATTGCAATTAACGAGGCAATTAAGGTGCCTATTCCACAATATTAAGCGAAATAAAATTCAAATTTATCTCCATCAGTTTGAATTGAATTGCCCGCCTGAGCTTTGGCAGCCAGTCTAGCTGCAGACTGCCAGAGGGTGCGTTCCGAAATGCAAGCTCGCTGACTAAATGGCAACACTGGAAGGAGTTTAGAAGAGTAATTGAATTTTGAAAGTCCCGCTGCCACCAATAGCTGCGATGTTGCCATTTAATCAACGAGTTTGCATTTCGGAACACAACCAGACTCCATCTGAACGCACTCTTATCAGGCCGATGTGAGATTTCGTGCCGCTCATAATCCGGGGATTCCCCTATTAATTTGCGTGAGCTTTCTTTGAGAGCGTGCAACGCCAACAAGTAGGTATAGCTTTACCGGGTGTAAGTTCAACGCTACAGTCAATGCTTTATCAAAACAAAAAAAAAAAAAAAAAAAAAAAAAAAAAAAAAAAAAAAAAAAAAAAAAAAAAAAAAAAAAAAAAAAAAAAAAAAAAAAAAAAAAAAAAAAAAATACAGGAATATTACTTGCATTAAATGGTTTCCAATAGTATATTGATTTGAAGTCGCAAAACACTGCAATAATTATATATTCAGAATAAATTAAAACTCAAAACTGCAAAACAAAACACCGAGCTTCGATTAATAAAAGTGTCCGTCGTAAATTTTCGATGTCACAAAATGTTCTTGTCCAACATTGTTCATTTACTTCTCGTATATATATTCAGATACAAAAATTTTTCGTCCAACAATCTCTTTTCGATTCTTATTCCGTTGTATCGTATCGTTGTTGGCAATCCATCAACATGAGCTGCGGAGCTCTCCATCACCAACTCGTCGTACAATGTGTGGAGCGATCATTTGAAAACCATTACGAAACGTATGCACGCACGGACCGCGCAATTGTTCCCCATCTCACCAACAAAGAAACTGCACCCAAGACGCGAACCTAAAATTTACACCGCCCGAAACTTTTCGCGCGCTCGCTAATCCGCAGCAGCCAAGAGACAAAAACGGCCCCGAGCCTCTTTTTACGCCCCCCCCCCCCCCCCCTCGTATATTTTCTCGCGTGTGCTGCTCTTTGTTTTGCCAATGCACACACGCGCCCATCGCCCGGAATGTCTAACCCCGTTGATCCTCCGCCGGCGTACTTATACGTGTACCCCGCACCGCGTCTTTTTTTCTGCGGCTGCCCACCGCGGGAGAGTCGGTCCAAGCCAAGTGTGTATATACACAGGGGGCAGGCCGACTCCCCTGTTTTTCCTCCTTCCCTATACGTACATACTCTGCCTCCTACGCTTATCGACTTAATTATATCTCTCTGTCCTCCCTCTCCTACTTTTGCGTTTCTGCCTGTCCGTCTCCCGCTCGATTCTTTTTCCGCTGCTGCTGCCGCCGACGACGACGGTTCGTTTGCTCGTTTGCTCT
>JAPYYV010009391.1:0-15883 GCA_030522625.1 Copidosoma aretas | reverse complement strand
GTCTCTCGAAGCTACGAGTGAAAATTCACTCGAAGCCAGTAAAAATTCACTCGTAGCTTCGAGAGACTTTTTTTTCACTCGAACAGCGAGTGAATTTTTAATTCGAGTACGAGTGACCGGATTATCACTCGATACGAGTGAAAATTCACTCGAAGAAATTTAGAGAGTACATTCGAGTTCACTGAAATTGTTGAACCCCAAGAAACTTTTAATGTATACTGTTGATTAAATAACTTATTTCTTTGAATTTCAAATAATAATATAACAGAAAATTTTACAACAATGATTGTTTGCAGGCCATACTCGCAGACTTCGTAAACCCAGAATTGTGTAAATTTTTAGTAAACTAGGGGGCTCCACCCCGTGCACGCTTCGCGCGCCAGCCTCCCAACATTTAATTAAACATATTTATTATTATGATTTAAAAAATATATATAATGATTGGTTATCGTATAACGAAGAGTCATCATTTGTATTAATTTTTATTATTTTTTATTTATTTTTAAAATCTAATTTTTGAATTTACCCGCTCTCGACCAATCACACAATGAACGAATAAAAAGGCTTTCATCACGTGACAATCAATCTTTTATCATAAGATATGATTAGTTTGGCAAACCGGTGTCTCGCTTTAGTGACCCAACGCCATCTTTTGCCGACAAGACAAGACAAGATATGATTAGTTTATTATAAAATTGAGATGCATATTTTTAAAGTATGATTTTCATTACTAATTGTTCTGTAAAAGTAGCCATTTTTTCAAAAAGACTATCAAGAATTCGGCTCTTCATAAAATAAAAACAGCAATTCGTTTACGTTTTTTTTTCAACTTATCATTATTCAAAACTAAAGACAATTTTCATCCAATGTTATAAAAGCGTTGTAAACCTAGTACACTCGACTGTCCGGCATATAGTTTAACAAGAATGTCACGAGGAATGTCATTGTTTTAATCATACAGAATCATAGGTATGAAAACAATTAACGAGCCTCATATCTTACTATCCAGTCAATTGAGTATCCAATCCTTTAAAGCGTGTAAAACTTACTATTACACGAAAAGTTACAAGTGGAAGATGTTTGAAAAACTTGACTACTCGTCACACGTTTTGCTTTTCATACTTATCGAGTTTTACTGTTGATTTCGTAAAAAAATTCTAACCTTTACTCGGACATAGGGTACTTCATTAGCAACTTAATAAAGTATGCACAAAATTTTAGGTTAATACAACAAGTACACCAGACAATTCGTGGTTAAGAGCAGAAACTGTATGTTCACGTTTTGATTATCATTTTTCAAAATTGATCGGTGATTGACATTTATTTGTTCAGAATCGCATAAGCTTTCTTTGGTTAGTTTTTTGTGTATGTGGCACTCCTTTACGTACATTTTTCTTGCAAACAAGCACAGAAAAATACAGATTTCCATGAGATCCCGTGTTGAAATATCCAACTTTATCGCTTCGTAGATCGAAAAATCAGTGGGTAAAAAATATTTAAAAAATTCATACCGATTCCTGATAGTCTAATTAATTATATTCATGAATTTCACCTCTTTGATACTCAATTTGTAAAAGGTACGAGCCTCCTTCAACATTGTACCAAATTTTCATCAATCACTATGATTGTAAACCACTTTCTTGGAATTTTTATTTTTATGGTTGTTAAAAAAACCATGCTTCTTCCATGAACCTAAACCAACCTGCGATTCATTATAATCGTAACAATGCAATTGAAAATGAAATAAAGGCATAAAAAACAAATTTCCTCCCTCGGTGCAATTAAAGTCCTCCCCTTTGAAAAAACACTCGTACCACGATAAGCATCTCTTGCTCTGCCTATACGTTAAACCAACACAGGAGGGAGAGTGAGGGAGCACCGTAGTCCAAAACCAAACGTCCCACACGACATGTTTATACTCTTCATTTGTATGCTAGACAAGAAAAAGATCGCAGCCGCTCCGTCGGCGCTCTCGTTCTCCCTCCGTTTCTTGCTCTCTCTCTCTCTCTCTCTGCTCGTGCGATCGCTCAGCGCAGCAGCTGCACACATTGCACAGAGCGGCAGCAGCAACAGTTTCATGGTGGCGAGCTCACGTCTTCCTCTATCTTCGTTTCTTCTCCATGCAGACGGTCTCCGTGAGGAGATCTCCCTTGGACGTGCAATTTATGGTGTCCCGAGCGCAGGCAGCAGAGCTCTCATGACGCCCGTTTTTCCGGTCTGTTCTCCGAGCTGTTTGTAAAAAAATTAAAACAGGGGGGAAAAAAATAAACGATGCTGACGGACCGATAGGGCATTCCTCTTCGTCAGGTGCTTTTCTCTTTCTCTCTCTGTGCTCTATTATAGGCCGTGAGCAGCCCGATCGTGTATCTTTCCACTCGCCGATGCTCCATCCGGCACGTACAAGTATTCTAGCCTCTGTCTTCAACTGTTATTTTTGTGATGAATTCTTTAGAGATGCTTGAAATGAATCAAAATGATTATTTACACCTTTAACTAATATGAGTTTACGTAATGTTTTGAGTGACCAGCTTGTACGAGTGCAATGGTTGTTTTACGAATTCGTATACTTAAAATAAAACTTCTACCTCACAACATCACCCGATGTTTGAAGCTTCCGCGCATAATGTTTTCTCAGCTCTTCAGAATTAATAGACAAAAGAAATTTCGTCAACTCCCAAATGCCGCACGACATAGCTGGTAAAAACCCGAGCCTGATGGGTGACAATAAACCGCATGGGAGCGCTCGAGTGTACGAAATTTCAATTTCAAATACGCTCAAGTTTGGGAAAAACACCTTTTTTTTCGGTCTTCTTTATGGGCCAATGAAAAGAAAAATACGATCATCTATTACGTACACATACATACGTAAGTGTACGCAGGCGGTCGAAAAATTTTGCATATTGGAAATTTTCTTGCATGCGTTAAGAGCGAATAATACGCGCACTCCCGAGGAATGCTTACAAAGTGATCGTTAAACAAAAGCACCACGAGGAGGAGGAGAAGGCCCCTAGTTGTAAAACGTTCGAGCGGTACACATTTAAAATATTTATGCCTCATTTGAAGTTCCATGCCCATCTCGTCTCTTCTTTTTCCCCTCCTTTCTCTTTCCTTCTTTTCCCCTTTTCAAAGCGAATTACCCAAAAACTTTAGTATTCCGGGCCGGGAGCGCATTTATCACTCGGCGAGGGCCAAGAGAAAGAGGAGCCCATTTCGTGTACGTGCACGGCCCAACGGCGATGACGACGACCACGACACCACGGCTGCGAGGCTTATGCGCCAATAACGAGCACGCGATGCGCCCCGGCAGTCCTGACACACAAGTACGGGCGATGATGTATGGGCGCCATTGGCCGGGCTCCCGCTTGTACATACGAACTACCGGGTTTTACTTTTTTGGAATCAAACAAAAATATATTTTGCGCAAAAGCACTCTACGGTTCTGAATTTCGCGATGCTCGCACGCATACCGATAGCTTCGACGTTGTCGATACCTAGATTTTGAAAAGTCAGGGCGACTGTTTCGCGGGTCGAACTTCGCTGTGCAAATAGTAGAAGGAAAAATCATCGTAGAATGTAAAGAGCAACGTGCTGACTGACTGACTGATGTTGATATGGCGGGGCATTGGTGGCAAGAGCGGAGAAATAATTGCCAGGCTCTTTTTGCGTGCGTGGGCCAATGTAACGAGGCACTTCGGACACAATGGGACCATGGTGTCGTAAAGAACCGAGTCTTTTATGCATCGGGAAAATTTATGCTGTCGGTCGGTTGAGCGAAAATTGCCGCGAGAGATTGGCTACTTGTGTGTTTGAACGTGAAACAACCAATCGTTTTGTACGCAGCAAAAGGCAAAAAAATAACGTCGACGCTAACAAAGGTTGATGATAAAAGCGTTTCTCGCGAATGGCGGCGACTTTTTATTCCTTCCCTCTCTTCTCTTTACCAACGAGGAAAAATTATATGTACAATAATGATCGAGCTGCTACTAGGAAGCACTTCAGTTTGGGTTGCTATTTTCACGCCTCGTCTTTGAAACCGATAAAGTATTCGTGATATTATGTCGCGTTGATTCCATCTGTTATTTTTACAAACGAAGCGCTCGTGTCCCAAGAGCCTATAATTCGAATCTCGATACTCGCCTCCATTAGCATAAATGTTACATTACAGCGAGCTATTTTCAAGTACGATACTTTTAATCATAATGCAGTAGATTTGTATGCCATTAAGCCATTAAATTCATCAGTAAAATCCAGGTGAACTAATTTTAAAAAAATCCGGGAATCTTCGAATCAAAAGAGCCGATTGAAATTTTAACAAACGCAATTATTCGGCCTCTGAATGACAGCTACACTTGTTACAACGACTAATTACTCACCAGAGCCCTTGTGCGGAGAGAGGAAACCTGCGTTATAAATGAGAGGGAGAAAAAAAATGAAGCGAGAGAAAGAGGCAGTCGATTATTTCACAGCAGGTATATAATCGAGCGGACGCATTATGTACAGGTACAACAACGTATAATTTCTGCCGCTCATGCCCCGACGGTGGTGGTGTGTTCTGGCCCCCCTGGCTCGTTCAATCGTCTCGGGTTCCTGGAGCGAGAGGGAGGGAACACTGTACCTATGGTAGGATCCTCCCGCTGTGGCTGCTGCTGCTGCTCGGTCTATACTCCTCGGGGCAGGCTCTGTCTCATTAACGTTTTCAAAAACACTCGAAACGTCTAATGGCCCTTACATTATGGTTGCGCGCGGCGCCGTCGGTGTGTAGTTAAGGCCCCCGCGGCACGAAATAGACGACAGGAGATGGTTTCACAAAATAATATAGAGGAGAAATAAATGCTTCCTCCTGATGCGTAAATATAGGTTGCGCTGCTGCGCCATGAATGTATTTTCATTTTCAGGCAGCTCTCAATGCGATGGATACAATAGTGCAATTAGAAATTAATACGCGGGTAATTTGTTAACGAACGAGTGGCTTATTTACGATTGCTTAATCAACACTATTTAAGGAGAGATTTACAATTTGTCAGAGCATACGTCGATTTTTTTTACTTAATATCATCCTTTTTGCAATCACTGGTTTGGAGCGACTTTATTATTGTTTAAACTCACTGGCTAATCAACTGTAACCTTAATTAGTCTTTCAACATGGGTGCAAAGTCAATAATCCAAAATAATCAATACTTTTGTAGCTTTCTTTTGCATAATCAACATTCTCGTTGTCGAAAACTAGTGGTTTTTGTCGTTTTAATGTGAAAAGCGGGTTAGAAATAAAATAATTTTTAGTATTCTTGCTATAAAAGCTCAAGTAATATAGAGGCAATAAAGGAAATAAATCGAAAGAATAGAATTATTCGTTCTGTTTTTGATCTCCAGATTGTTGAATAACATCTTTCGACTACTGTGCCCATTTTTAGGGCATCTAAATTCATAAGCCTACACTAGCAAGTATCAGCAGTGTTCCTATTTGCTTAAAGCCGTTAATGCACCATATACTGGGAAGTTTAATTGGCAATCGAATGATTAAACAAATCAATCTAATTTTTTTCCTTTCGATTGCTCTTGTCTTTCTCTATACTTCAAGCTTCCACAGCGAGGCCGCTAGCTGTCAATTTCAATGAAGTTTTAAACATGCTTTTCATGGAGTAGTGCCTATATACATACATGCATGTGTGGTGATGATAATATAATGGCTTCTACACTTAAGTTAGTCAGTTTCCAAAAATTGCAGTAAAATTTATAGTAGTTGAACTTTTCACCATTCTAGATTCTAGTAGCTACTAATAGATGTCGTTTTATTTCAAGTATCTGTTTTCAATTTGTGTTTGTATGAGACATTTTTAAATTAACTTAGATTTTTTAATGATCGTCCAACTCTGATTGCAGCACTGTGTGATGTATTGTCTTGTTTTGACCAGGATAAGAAAATCATGTGATGATGGATGTAGAGCAGAAAATACGCAAGAATATTATTATTAAGAAAATCAGTTGTTTTTTAATCCTGGTGTTATGATTACATTTTTTACCACAGTGTATTCGCATGGTGAACAAGTCTGTAAAAATTCTTTTACATTAATCAGAATATGACTTAATATCTTTGTAATACTTTCAATGCCCGATGTTGCTGTGTCTACAACTTAAAATACTGTAAAGTATGAAAATAAGATTATTTTAGTTTTACTTTAATTAGCATTTCTTATGAAAAAATCTAATGGTCCGTCAGATAGATTATCAAAAAATGTTACGACACATATTTTTTTTTCTCGTGACCAAAAAATGACGGAAACAGAGCATATCAAAGTTGCATGCATGTTATGTCTTTCTGACGTCATCATCTCCCACTCCTGAACTTTGATGTGCTCTATCTCCGTCATTTTTGTGCACGAAAAAAAAGAATAAATATGTGTCTAATGTTTTTTTATAGTCTTTCTGACGGACCAAATAGATATTTTCATGAGAAATCCTAAAAAAATTTCTTAAAAAAATATTATCTGTAAGTATTTTACAGTGTCGTTTTTTTTTTTTTTTTTTTTTTTTTACCATAAAATAATTAACTTCGCTTTTAATTTTCTTTTTTTATGAAAAACACCTAACTCAATTTACGACGGCGTTATTATTATTGTACTTTTTTCAAATCTGAAAATTTGTCACCTAAACCCTAGCTTTGTGAGTATTATATTTTAATACTTTACGTGATATAGCGTATAGTTCAAGAAGATGTTTGGATTTCGTAGCAGTTTTTATAAAATATCGAAACCATCTACTTTTTCATCTCAAAGATCTTATTTTATCTGTGACAATTAATTTTAGTGATGTGTGGCGTGTATCACGATAGTGTCTTTACCATTCTTGTTTCATTCATTTTCCAGCGCGCTTGCAATTGTATCTGAGATGTATTATATTTGTGCTACATGAACACAAAAGTCAAGAAAAGTTACTGTCGCCTGTCTATAGTAAATCAGTATTAAACTATAAACCAAGACAGTACCAAATGTAACATTTAAAGAGTAATTGAATAATAAATTGAAACAAACGAAGGTTGTGCATTATGGTATATCAATTTTCAGCAACGCCATATTTTTCTACATTTAGTCTTGATATACTCAATTCTGCCGCAAGCATATTGGAATAATATTCAAGTGCCATTACCAGGCAAAAACGAGATCCTAAATCAAAGTTTACATTTGATTTTGAAATCTTTCCCTTACCAACCAAGCATCGTTTTATATGAACAAACACGTACAAATATAATCATTACGTACATACTTTGTCCATGGCATACATAACTCTAATCATATATTTTCAAGTATATACACCTTACCGTCGGTAATTCACGCGTATGGGCTGCCTCCGTGATAAGAAATATGAGAGAAACTGAAAGGGGGGCATTCGATCGTGAGGTGCAATTATAATCCTAAGAAAGACTAATGGCCCTTACACGTATATTTGCTTAAGCAGCGAGCTCGTGGCCACTTGCTTGGTTCATGTGTGGATAATATTAGCTGTGCTTTATCATGAAAAAGGAATACAAAGTTATGGGCTAATTTATGAATTATGGGTCGTACAACTTTTTTTTCCAACAAACGAGAAATACATATAGGTTCGGAATCTTTTCCTACTTGAGACGATCATACTGCAAAGCCTTAGTGTATCAAGACCTTCACTGTCGTATAATTATACTCATTTTATTGTTGTGTATGTGGATTATCTATTTCATGGAGCGTGTGACTTTTCATCTCTATATCTTGGTTTTTTATCAGAATATGAGATCATTTACATTTTTCCTCGAAGGTAGTCCAGATATTATTAAAGTAATCTTTCCTACCGATAAACGGCTAGACCATTTCATTCACAAAAATTAATCGATTTTGTACTGATGCGCAAAAAAAAAGTGAAATATTCTCCAAATGACAAAAAAAAAAATCACTTTAGTTCAGCAAGGTTATTTAAGAAGTGAAAGATGATGATCACCAAAATCAGATGCTCGTTCAATCAGGCGAAGCCTGAATTCTCGTTTTTCTCCTCTTAAAGATGTTACTGAGGTTGGACTCGTTACGAGAAAAATAATATCTTTTCTACCTTGACGTTTATTTTGCACTTTTAGTCGCAAAATTTCGGCCAACCAATTAGTCTGAGCCCGAAAAAACTCCTGAAAAACCAAACCACGTCTCTCCTCGTTAGGTCCCTCTCCGCCCAATTTTCGCTCTCTCCCCGTACCCCTGTCGCATATCAGAGAGCACACGCCCACAAGCGTATACCATACAGGGTCTCGCACACACCTCTCGCACACACTTGGCTCGGCGCAAAATATCTTTGTCACGCGAAAACACATGCAAATTACTCTGTTTACGATTACGGTCGCTAATTACTACAATGCCACCACGTGGCGACGGCTTCGCGTATAATATCCCTGGGTTTTACGAGCCACCTTTTTTCCGCTCTTAGTCGCTCCGCCTATCATTTTTACCCCGACCTGTGCCAGCTGTGCGGCTTTTGAGACTCTTTTACTTCGTGCCCCAGCGATAAGAGCGCGCAGGCTCAGCAGCTCCTTAAATACGCTTCGTTATCGAACTCGCTGTCTTTTGCGAGGTCTTTTGCACCTACTTTGAGCAGGAGAGCAGAAAGACTCGAGGGCTCGAGGTAAAATAGCATTTGTCGCTCGCTCTCGAGAGCCAGAGTTAATCGATCTCCTCTCCCCCGCTCGTTTGCTCGCGCTCGATCGCTTGAGCTAATGGTATGCAATTTTACGATGCCTCCGTGAAATTGTGCGGTTGTAAAAAAACACGAGCCAACTCGATCATCTTGTTGTGCGCCTCGTGTATTTTTTATAAAAGTTTTCTCATCGCTGCACCGGCTGTGTTTGGTTAATTATTGGCTGCAGTGTGGATCGAGCGCTTGCAAATTATTGCTCGCGAACTCGTCCGTGCATGAATTATTGCGCTTCAAATTGGATGGAATTGAATTAGCGAGTCGCCTCAGGCCATTCTCGTTAAATCAATGATTTGCTCCGAAAGTCTTTGTTTCATGCGCAACGACGACGGCGACAAGGCGCGTACGATTATGCAAGAGTGCTTTTTTTTGCCGGGCCCCGGGATTTATTTTTCACGCCGCCCGGAGCGCGCGATTATTTACGATCGCCGTTTATCACCACCTGTTTTCCGCCGAGGCGGTCGTTGATTTCTTTATCGAGAGCCGCGCTACGGCTCATTTCGAGAAAAATACGGAGAATGCCGGCCGATAATGGACGTCCAGTAATAAATGATTGCGATCGCTCGCGATTATCTTTGCCCCGGGGTTTGATTTACAGCGCGAGTCGAGTGTGTATATATTCTGACCTGACGCGAGAGCTTGAGTTTTAATGTTCGTCGTATTTGGTGCGGGATAAGTATACACTATCGGGAATTCGATTTGCCAAGAACGCGAGCAGCATCTGTTGTATACCGTGATGTTGAAGTAGGTATACGAGTGAAGCGTACCGAACGGATTCTTGGTTTGAATTTATTCAAAATGATACCTACGTATTGTACTGAGTAACTTAAAGAGTAAAGAAGAAGAATAAAAACTTTCCAGTCTTCTTGTAATCTGAATAATACAAAGTTTCATCATTCGTATCTTTGAATAATACTGTTTTAATCATTGAAAATACGTCAAAATTCACTGAGAGTAGCACAGCTTACTTTTACAACGTGAAATCAACGAGGTGCAATCAATAATGTTTTCCAACATTTCATCTTACTTCGATTGAAATAAATCGTGTTTACACGTGCAAATATAATATTTAACTGATCGGAAAATGATTTTACAACATCATTAACGTTTGTAAATCGCCTGAATCGTCGCGGGAATCACGCGACTTGCTATTCCGATACCGGATGCACCTTTTTCCGATTCCGGGAACAGATGATGATCGTTGACTTTGTCGTGACATCGAAAACAGCGCCATCATCCTCGATGATTGGGAAAATATTCGACCTTCCACGATTTGACGATTTTTCGATGCAATCGAAGACTTTCAATCATGAGTTTTTTTATTTTTCGATCGGTATAATATAAATTAAAAATACATTTCTTTGCCGTACACACAATTCAGACATTTGCTGCTCGCTTATTATAATTGTACGGCTATAATAAATTGATATTTTGTTGAAAAATCTCCTAATCCAAAGATATCACTCGTGCTTCTGACTACCATGCACGTGTCACCCAGCCGCGTCCTATGAATTCAGCTACACTTGCACCTCGTCACCTCGACCCAAAACTAGATTCCCTCCTCATTGAAACATCACGCTGCGACACCGATTCTCGGTAACTACGCAACAATGCTAATGAAAGAGAAAAAAAGCCCTCACTTCTCCGCTCACATACGAAGTTTTACGATCTCCTCGCCGTTTATTGCTCGCAGTCAATTATTGTTCATCCTTTACGCGGAACCCAAAGCTCATTCTCCGTTAACGTTGAAGCATCGGCGCGGCTTATCGAACGCATCCCAAAAGTCCCGCAACACTCACCTAAAACGTCAAGCTGTGCGCGGTGTATATTGCCCCCTCTGTATCTTTAGAGCCGGTGGACGATTTGTCCCAAACTCGACGAAACGCACAGAGTAACGTTCGGAGCTTCTCCCGCAATTTATGCGCTCTATTTACGACCTTTTGATTACCAAAGGCTTTTATCCCCAACGGAGTTACGCGACAGATAGAGCAGGCCCCCAAAACGCGTGATCTTGTGTATCGGCCTCTTCGCTGTCTCGCGCTATCTGCGGCCGGAATATTAAAACGCGCTGGATATTTACGACCTGCCATCGGGAATTTCACGGCTAATCGAATAGTCTCGCGTACCACATATATACACGTACAAGTGTCAGACACGGTGCTGTAGCGCACAATGATATACCTTGCAGAGCCAGCTGCAGCGCAATAAAATTAAAACCCGCCGAAAAAGAAAAAAAAAAAAAAAAAGCCTTATTTGCATAGACCGTCGTCCTGGACCGCGCCCGTTGACAATCGCCAGTCGACGGGCCGCATTCCTCCCGTTGTCGCTCCGAACGGCATTCCTCTCGGCCGGATCGGCGACTGCGTTTCTTTATTCATGTACCGACTGTGGGTCTCCAAAAAAATGAAGCCATCCGCGAAAGCGAAAGCTTTTCGGGGGATCCTGCGAAACTCGGATCATCATTGCCCGCTTCGATGCGCGCGTGGCAACGCATCCCGCGACAAGCGTCGACTCGAATTTCTCCGACGCCTCTTCCTACGCCCATCCGTCATTCCCGTTCTCCTCCTCCAAAGATCCACGGCCCGCTGTTGTTCTTGTTGCTGTTCTCCTTGAGAGAGAAAAAATCCAAAAAAATCGCTCCACCCGAGGCAGGTCCTCGAAACTGGTCGTCGCATCCTTCCCGCGTA
Organism: Copidosoma aretas; assembly: GCA_030522625.1. Lineage (NCBI taxonomy): Eukaryota > Metazoa > Arthropoda > Insecta > Hymenoptera > Encyrtidae > Copidosoma > Copidosoma aretas. Next base: position 4,493 of record JAPYYV010009391.1, on the reverse strand, counting down.
TAAAAACCCGAGCCGTCTCCTCCGCCCCGGTCCAGACAGCTCCGCAGCCTCCCAGCGTCCGGATCAGTCAGCACAAGATGCAGACGGCCCTACTCCGACTGGCGGTCCTGGCGACGCTCCTCGTCGCGGCGAGGACGGCGTACGTATTCTCCCTCGAGCCTTCGAGCGTCCCCGGCGGCATCAGGTGGAGCCTCGTGAAGAACGACAGCCTGCCCGACCCGACCGACGATCACCACCAGTCCGGGCTGATCCACGTCCCGCTCGGCCATCCGCCGTCGCTGCAGCAGCCTCAGTACCCCCCGGGCCAGTCCCACGGCCTGCCTCCGGGCGGCGTCGTCGCCGCAACGCCCGAGGACGACGCCGACACCGAGGTCATCGAGAGCCACCCCCTGGCCTATCCGCCCCAGTACGAGGACGGGCAGCAGCAAGAGCAGCATCACGACGAGTATCGCAAGCATCAGCAGTAACGGTACATATACATATAGTAGGTACCCAGTGAGCCTGGACGGTGCAAAGGTGCGGCCCGTGACGTTCTCGGAGATGGAAAAAAAAAAAAAAAAAAAAAAACGCAAAAAAAAAAAAAAAAAAAAAAAAAAAAAAAAAAAAAAAAAAAAACGTGACGACCGCAGGCCCGTGCGCGCGGGGAATATCGATTCGTTGATTGATCGTCGGTGTGCTTTGTTCAGCTGAATTTTGTCAATGCGCCATCGAATAACAACTCGCCTCCGATCGATACCACGAGTTACTGTATACGACCATGTGAGATTGATGTATCGTTTTCCGATAAAAAAAACAACATTCGTCACCGTTCTTCGTCGTCATTGTTGTTGTTTTTGTTATTGTTGTATCCAATCGAACCTTCATCCATCCCTTTTAATCGTGATGGGAAAGGGAGTTCGAGCGACGGCTTACGGCGAAATTTGAATAATCGAAACGACCAACAGTCGACTTGACACGCCCACCCCCCGGTAGTGGTACGAATTCGTGTAATGTCAACACGCAGAGTACATGTACACGCACTAATTGTCCGTTTCACCTACACGTCTGCTGCTGCCGTCCGTTCGCCGGCGGTGAATTTACATTTTAAACAATGCACCCGCACAGACGAGTACAAACATAGAACAGATGTGGCGTCAAAACGCTCCGCGGAGCGCTAAATCTCGTTACGCAATTTCACACTCAGCGCGGATTTGCGTTTCGCTGCTGCTGCTCGGTCAGTGGCGCGATGTTGGCTCGGCTTGTTATACACACACACACACACACACACACACACACACACACACACAAAATATACTTATAGGGGGTATAAACGGGTTGCGATGTATATGTATATGTGTACACTTGTGCAATGTTGGGACTCCCGGGAGTTGAATTGATTATCACAGTCCCGCGTGAAACGTTGACCGGCTGCGTTGAATTCTGCTCACACATTGCTCGCAAGATGAATATTTTTTTTTTCCGACTACTGGTTGTATTAGTTTCCTGATTATCATCATTGCCATGTTAACTTAATACCAATCACGTTATAAATATCTTTGGATTATTTTTAGTTTTGATACAATAAAATCTCAATAAAATATAAGCTTCAAACAGTCAAAGTCTAGCACAATATTTTTACCCTGAAAAAAAATTCACTAGTTTCAATGAGGCTTTTATTGATTCTGTGATAAAGCTATTTGACACCTGTTTTCTATGAAGTATTTTAGTTGTGGTGAAAATATGTAGTCAAATCGAAGAATCATTAAATTTTATCAATTCATTAGTGCTTCTTAGAATTTACACAATAAATCTCAATTAAATTGATGAGAGCCTCATCAGAACTCTGCATCACAATACTTCGTACACAAGTTTATGACAATTACATTTTACTTACACGGAACATTCTTACAATTATGAATCATAAATCTCGATTTCAAGAAACCTCGCCCTCCATCCGATTAGTCCCAGCCAATCATAAAATAAAAGAAAAAAGTCTCCAGCGACGATCTTACAAGAGTATGTTTGTATCACCGCGCCGAATTTTAATTTCACGTGACAGCGCTTTAGTGACACGAGGGTACTCCACGGACGTCGCATCTCACCCGATCGCATAAGTATCATTACTACTACATTCGGAACACCAACAACAACACCTGGCGAAAGTTAAGTTCGGGAGGAGCGAAGGGGGTCGGGCCATGCTCATCGGATTTAATTTCACGGCGTATATTCATACCGAAGGGGTGAAAAGGGCGTCGGGCGAAAGGGGACGAACACGGAAGCAGCGCGGTAAAGGGGGTAGAGGGCAATAAGCTCATTAATCGTCTCTGCTGAAGCAGGAGGGGGGGGGGGGAAACGCAGAATCACGATTCGCTGTCGGACCGAAACGAGATTTCACACTCGGCGGGGCGCAACGGGGGCAAGAAGCCGCTCTTGCATCTACGACCTGTTTGTTTTTCCATCGTCGTGATCATCGCGAGCGACGTGCCCGAAAAATCCACGGACGGGGCTGAGACGCTCCTGTCTACCCGAGGGGGAGACAGCGGCAAAACATACTCTTATCGTGCCATTGAGCTGCGAAACGATATTTCGTGTGGCCCCGGAGCGCGAGGCTAGGGAATAAATCATCCGCCGTATCAATTAATAGCCGGGGGAGCGATAAATTTGCCCGCTCGAATCTCCCGATTAAAATCCACGTGCGTGAATCGAATTTATCCGCTCGTTGAGGAAAAGTTTCGGAGAGCCGCTGTGCGTTGGCCTCGTCGATCACGCTCTCGATCCGAGGGACGAATAACAGCGTGGCGGTAGAAAACTTGGAAAAATAGTACATTTCTGCCCTAGGTAAGAAAAATACGCTTACTCCCCCGTAGGGACCGGCATTCGTCAAAACTCCGCTGATAGATGATGGGGAGAAACGAACCAGAGCTTGGTAATAAATCCGCGCAAGATCACCGAATGAGGAAGATGAAAAGGAAGGAAAGGGGGAGGCTGCTGCAGAGTGACGGACAGGAAAGCTCTGCGCGCGTGTAGCAGTACACCTCTGACGTTTACTCGATAATAATATCACAGCGCAAAGGAGGGAGAAGGACTCTCTTTTACTCGGGGGAGTAGGAAGGAATGGGTACGGGCGTGGATGGACGTGGTAGTAACAGCGGAAGGAAGGAAGGACGCCGACGTCGGTGGCGACGCTACAAAGAGGCCGCGGAGTTAATTAAGCGTCTCAATAGCAGACGTCCGCCCCAAGCGGTGATTAGGTATGCCGTTGCTGTTGCCTCCTGCCACCAGGTCTCGTCGTCGCCGTTGTCGGGCGAGCTGCTGCAGGCTGCGTGGCCATTGTGCGAGGGACTACGTGCGCGTGTATGTATGTACAACATAAAGCTTTCACAGCACCACCAGCAGCAGCAGCAGAGCCGCTAACGCTCGGAAGGTGGGAGGGAAGAGCCCGAGACAGGATTAGGTGTATACTTGTGGGAGGAGGGTGGACCCGAACAATGCAGGCGACAGCTCGTGCGCCCCGTGGCTGTTGATCGCCGCATCCACGTCGCTATCATTGTTTCTGGGTACACGTATATACTTGGAGTAGTAGAGTTGTGTAATGCTCAAGACTCCCCGATTCTTCTTGTTCTTCGTTTCGTAGCTGCATCTTTGTTGTAGGCGTCGCGTATATTTTTGTTCTTTTGATGTCAGAATCTTGGATTATGGAGATTTTGTTGCAAACAAACTCAAATAGGAACTGATTAGAAGATTCGTTCATTGCATTTTAAATCATCTCCCTACGTTATTTTTTTCATCAAAGAAATACTAATAAATTTTGTTGAATACTCAGTCTTATCTTTGGAACCCGTCGACAGATTTTAATTATTCAGGGATTAAAATGTTTATCTTCTTATGTTTATTGAGGTTAAACAATGAAAGTATAGTTTTGTACCTTATTCAGGTTTTAAATTTACCGTGCTGTACGGTAAAAATTATCATAATTACGAAGAAAAATGACTGTTTTGACCAGTATACATTCTGTAAAAAATAAAAAATACCTAGACGACAAGATGCAACCCAAGTACCTTTCTAGCACAGTAATTTTTATAATTTTGTTCTGAGAGTACGATTTTGTCAAATCATAGCCCGAAACATGTGCACGATAATTCGATAATGTTCGTGATAATTTTTTGTTGCGTTATGCATATTGATTGTAGTAAAAATTCCGAATAATTACTGTAATTGTTTTCGAAACAAAATGTTTTCGAAATTTTTTGTACAGTTTGGGTAAAAAAATGATAATCTTATTTTTTTTTAATTCCAGTTTATAGAGCAAAAAATAGCTTTTTTCCATTTTGAATCATCCTTGTACGTTATTGAATTTTTTTTATTCAAACAAATTAGAAGAATAGTTTTTAAGGAAGCTTTTTGCGAATTCATTTGTTACGGAAGCGCCTATGCGCCACACTCGGACAACAGTGCGTGCGTTCTGTTTTTGCTGCTCGAAACAGCCGGAACTCACCCGCTCGTGCGTGCGTTCC
>JAPYYV010009390.1:0-15503 GCA_030522625.1 Copidosoma aretas | reverse complement strand
TTCTGTTCCGGTTGAGCGGTTATTTTCTGCAGCCTCTGATCTTGTCACAATAAAACGATGTTCTTTAAGCTATGCTTCTATTCGAGTCATGCTGTGTATGAGCTCCTGGATAAAAAGCCAACTAAAACAAAAAATTGGCAAAGTACCATTGTAAAGAACTGATAGCAAAAATAAGATTTCTCCAAAATGGGTTTTTTACATTCAAATTGCTCTCATAATTAATAAAGTCATCTAAAAATTTAATATCCAACACAGATGTTTAAGATATAAGATATTACAAACACGAGATGTTAAAAAAGTCATAAGAGTCGATGTTTAACTTTATAACTCGCATTTGAAATGTTTATGAAAATAAAGTTGTTTGAATTTGTGTTTAAATTTATTCAACAACTAATTTATTTATCTATTTATTCATCTAGTACCCTCTATTTATCTTATCGAAGCATACTTTTTTTCATCTCTAATTATTCAAATTAAAAAAATAATAATACCATGGACATTTTAAGACAAGATCAAGATTTCTTGAATACAATCTTGAATGAGACAAGACAATATAAAGATTACATGTGCAAGAAAAATACAAGAACAAGACAAGACTCGATTTGTGAGTGTTTATCGATAACGATAACGAGTTTTTAAAAATATCGTATTGTCTTGTCTTGTGGCAGCCCTAATCCTAAGTTTCTTATTTACCAGTTTTTAAAATGATTTCACTGTAACAGATTTAATAATAATGTGTGACAAATAGAAATAAAATATTACTGTGTTATGATAATACATAAGATGTTTTTTAAAAGAAGAAGCACGTTCGTAATCAAGATATATAATGAAGTACTTTTTTTTTTATGTATTTCTTCAACGTTTTTCGTGCCATGACATACCTGAAAACGATTATTTTTTAAGAAAAATTGTATGGTGGACGTATGAAGAAAATTATAAGGATACGATTTTGCATTGCCTTCTAAAAGGTATTCTCGCCATCCTTACCCTTTCTCTTTTTCTTATGAGTAGTTAAGTTAAGTAATCATATTATAATTTTAATCTTCTATAAATGAAAAGCTGCAGGATTTAAAGGGGATTCTCGATGAGGTTAAGGAAAAAACTGATTTTTTTTTTTGTATTTTCACATTATTCTTGGCACAATCATTTTTAGTAAGAGATAGTCATAAACTTATTCACATAAGAGTTATTAATACAGATTCTTTGTTTAAATTATTATGCTGTATTAAAAACGAATGTACTTAACAATAGTACGTAATCTTCTACGAATTAGAACTAATGTGAATCATAGAATCTATTCAACAGTAATAAACTATTTTTAAAACCTTTTTGTTACAGCTATTCTCATTAAGGGATGATTATGAACTAAAATCCCAATCATGTTTTAAATACAACATATTTTTTTATCATCAACTGCTGTACTTAAAAGAAAGTCCTTTTAGATTCTACGTAATATTTTATAGTTTATTACTACTACACATTGTAGTACCAAGTTAACGGTAATAAATATTTGCACATATACTAGTTAACGTTGAAAGGAGGCTCTCGCACCACTTTGAAATCCAACAAAATCACAGCCATCTTATATTTCTGACTAGAAATATATTATCTTGTACACTTTTGCAGAACAACCGTATTACTCACATGATAATGCGCAAATAAAGTAAAAAATCTTTAATAAATATGAAAAGTAAAGTTTTTATTCGAGTACGTGTACACTCTCCCGACTCTCCGCCTTATTGTAACGATACACGGAGAGCCTTTGTCTTCGTCGCACAAGACTTGCAAGACAACTGCCAGTATGCCACTTGCCAAGCTGATCAGCTGACCTGCTGACGTCGTTGGCATTGGTGAGCAATGAGCAAAGAATTCAGCGCATGCGCAATAGAAACATATGTCACCGGTCACGGCGGTCACGTTGAATTTATAAAGTTTTCAACATAGAGATATATCTATGTTTTTCCATGATAGAAACATAACCAATCTAACTAAGTGTTCCTGGTACATTACCATCTACTTACATGTTATAGGGAAAACCTGATATGATGTAGCAATACATATTTAAATTTTAGGCATAATTTTTGACGATATTTTATAAACGATTTGATTTTTACGAATAAATTATTAGAAATAATCGGCATAATTAATACATCGTTTGGATACAGACAAATATTTATTATAGTGAGGTACAATCACTGTGAAAAAAAAAATATAATAAACATAAAAAAAAAAATTATAAGAACTCTTATTTGATATCTAACAGAACAGTTATTAAGTATAAAATTTGTAATTAACTCGATTAACAAGAAATAGCGTGTACGTAGTAAATGTTAATGAACCGGTAAAACATTAAATAAAAATTCTAACGCGTTGCAGTTTTTTTGCGGAATACCTGATAAAACTTCATAATTAGGATTACATTATGATGTTATGTATGTGCACTTGCACCGGGGTCATTTCATAAAACTACATATGTGTAGCACATGGGAACTTTGTCTGAAAAGAATGTGTAAGAAGATTTTTTCCCATATAAACCTGTTTCAAACATATTGCAAACTGCCGGTAAAACAAAATATGATGAAATATAAAGATTTCCTTTTTTCGACAGATAACAATACCTGAAAAAAAACTTGTACAACAACCGCATAAAAAGATTCACGAATGTTTTATAGAGTTTTCATAGGCATTTCGGGATATAATTCAGTAAAAACGATCAATAAAATAAAAACATGTTCATTTTATATAGATCGTATCAGAATTACACTAAAGAAAATTATAAAATACAGAACGCGGAAAAACCTATACTATTTCATAACCTCTTTATAGGTGTTTACTTGAATAATTTTTTTGTATTTTTTTGTTTCGTAAAAACATTTTTCACTTTAAGGTTTACATTATTCAAACTGGTATAAAAAATATATATGAGGATATACTCATAATATTTTATATTATGCAATTTATCACCTCATATACTGTAATAAATTATACCGGGTTTTATCATATCTTATCGGAGTCGTGCAACAGGGATATATATGTTTAATACCGAGGTTATGTTTTCTTACAGGTGTATCCCTCGGTTCACTACCTCCTAAAAATCAAAGTAAAATCTGTTATGATTGGACCATCTTGCTTTTCATGCAAAATGCATTGTTTTTTTGTTTTTGTGAGGTCTACAATGATATTTACTGAACTAGAGTACATCCGTACAAATTATATATATATATATGCTTTAATTTATTGGAAATTTTTTACCTTGATCTCGTCAAGATACAACTGAAATTGGGAAAATGAAGGTTATGCGTTTATTGGCAGGATATGCATTTATCAACTGACCTGTCTCTATTTGTGCCCTTCGATTTTGCTTTCTTCTGTAGGTAACCCGCAGAGATTGCTATTTTTTATCTATCTTTCTTTCCCTTCTAAATGTGCGGTGTTTCTTCAAATTTTGAAATGATATGTTGTCACGCAACCGTTTAAAAACAATTTGTGCTCTTCTATACTAATTTTATGACAATAATTTTTTTTTTTACCTCGGTTTCATAAAGATACTGCCAAATTGAAGGAAATTTAGGTTTGGCTTTCATGTAGACCAACTCTTGTGTGTTTGTGTGCGCCTCGATGTTACTTTCCACAATTCAGAAAACCTGTAAAAAGTGTTATTTTTGACTTATCTCGCTTTCTTTTCGAGATATTACGTAAAATTTTTCAAGCTATGTTGTCGCATAACTGTTTCGAAATAATTTGCGAATGTCTGTAATAATTACCTGAATGTAAAAAAATTTTTTCACCATACTGCACCGAAAGTAGGAACTTTCGTCTCTCTTCGCGGAACGAAAATCCTCCTCCCGGCGCAGGATTGGTGAAAAATCGTATACAACCCACGGGAGGAAATGAAGAAAGCCTCAGAACACATGCTTATCACCCTCGGCTTCGCCTCGGGCGTCAAATGCCTGTATTCTGAGACGTTATTTACTTTTCCTCCCTAGGTGAGTAATGTACTATTTTTCGATTGAAGTTATGTTGTCTCACGTATAGTAGGATCGCCAGAGGTTTTGATAAAAGCTTATAACAAGTGCAAAGCACTATTACAACTTCTACTTAAAAATTGTACACACTGTTTGCAACTAACGAAATATAATACCTACTATCAAGAATGTTTATAGTCTGCAGATATGTAATGAAAAAATAGCTTTTTAAAATTGGTATGTCGCAAATGTATTTTGTCTACCTCGGGCGTTTTTCGACAACATTAGACGTTTCCTGCGCCCTCGGTAGAAAAATAGTGTAAAAAATACTATTTCCGGTCAGTGTACGTGTCCACTACTTATATTTTACTTTGCTATTGTTGAACTTACCTTGATACATTTTCAAACATGATTAGTACCCGTCTGGGAGTTAAAAAAATGTATTCATCCAATCATATTTATGGAGAAATTATATTTATTAAGTCTTGCACGCATGCAGAATATGGTTTCCCCATACAGATGCCAAGACAGTGACCTTCTCACTCGCACTCATAGGTTTTAGATGGGAAACCATCTTCTGCATGCGTGCAAGACTTAAATAATATATTTTATTCTTAATTTTTATACAAAGAGTACATTTTTTTGACTCCCAGACGGCTACTAATCATGTTTGAAAATCGGTCTCGTGCCACCGGTCTATTATTGATGGATGGATTTTTAAATCAAACAAATGTACCACCGACAATCTTGCGCAAAATTTCCCCTTCATACTAAATTGATTTCAAATGCATTTAAGTGCAGCATTATTTGTATAATTATCATTATAATAACTATTATTTAATAATTGACGTTTTTTTTCTACCATTTTTTTTTTGTGTCCTCATTGCAGCGTTATTGCCTAATTTCGGAAAAATATGTTTGCACGCCATTTTTCTTTGATAATAAGATAAGTAAACTCAACTTTAATACATCGATATTTAAGAACAATCGAAAATCAAATGAACTTAAATATCATCATTTCATGTAAACTTTTTAGTACACAAATAAAATACAATAAGATTAGTATTTAAATATAAAACAAGCAAACAGTATAGTGTATAAAGCTACTGGACACGAGATAATATGATCCAGTCATTACGTACACAGAAAATAGCTTTGATTTAACCATATATAGATTGTAAGACAAAAGGGTGATCGTGCAGCAAAGTTTAATTAGTTAGCGTATACCAATGCGAAAAAAATCAGACGATTGCTATGGATTTTTACCACGTTTTATAGCGTATAACACAAATTTTTCCATAACTTGTTGAAATTCAACTTAATTTGTCAGCGAAATACATAGATATTCAATCATACGTGTCTTATAAAATCAATAAAATGAAAATGAAGTGTTATAATATGGATTCTAACTTACAAATAATGTGCACTTGTGCTTTTTGTCAAGATCTGTGAATACTGATGATCTTTATTATATTTCTAATAATATAAAAACGTTGCAAGCTTTGGAGCATAAGAAATCAAGTGTCCTAAGGTCCAATTTCATGGACGCTAGATTCCAGCGTCTAATTTTGTTTTGTTTTTGAAAGCAGCTCAGACAAAAATTTGAGTGTGTAAAACGAAAATTAAAACCTCGACATCTAAAACATTGTTGTTTCTACGACTGCATAAATTTTAATCATCGTATAAAATATATTGTTTCATTTAATTTTCATACCAATATATGAACATCCGAATTCCCCTCATTTTTTTACTGATGCATAAAAAATGCAACAATGTACATCATCAAAACGACCTTGATTTTCTCATAATGCTGGCTCAAGACCTAAATCCTTTTATTAGAAAGTATTTCTTGTGCCTCCAACTTCACTATCCTATAGAGCATCATCGTGCAGTTTTATGAAAGTAAGCCTAATGAAAGAGAAATAATGTTCCAACTACTAGTATTTTAATGTAATACCCGCATTAAAAAAAACATACAACAAATAAATAAGAGACAATTTAAAATATATTTCGAGAAAACAAGAAGGTTATTCCCAAGATAATTTTTATGAAAACATTGTTAACTCACTATAAAATAAACGGCTTCAAGAGTATAATAATAAAAACAAAAAGAATAAGAACAACATCAACAACAACAACAATAACAACAAGTTTGATGCAAATAGAAATACAGATATTGTGAATAACCATATGTAAATGGAGAGGCCAGAAGGGGACAAAAAGTGATTCACAATGTACAGATACTATTATACGTAATACTTGGATGCCGATTCGGGTCAGAAGTATGTCGATGTGTCATGTTTGAGTGGCTCGTTGCTTTTAACAACTGCAGCAATGCAGGTGGATATATAAAACTTTTGCTTTTGTTCACATGCTACAGTATCAGTACGCTCATCACCGCCGACGTACGTACGCTCGCTTTCACAGGTGTGTTGTTTCACATTTTTTGAAACTAGCGTTGTTTTGCTCTTTTTTATTGTAAATCATGTTGTAAAATGTCTTAAAAGAATCAAACAAATCTTTATTAATTACAAATAAGCATAATAATTAAACAGTTGTCTTCGAGACTTTGTGTGATCAAAAAATATAAAATCGCGCGTAGCATCGGTAAAATATTACAAGTATTGCATGTAAATCACGACAGAGAGAGAGAGAGAGAGAGAGAGAGAGAGAGAGAGAAACCATATTAATAGCAATAATTTAGCTTATTCTGGAATGATGTTTAAACGAACATTAAAAGTGTCAACAAAGGTAAGCTTAGTTGATGCAATAGATGATAATTTGAATAGGCACGTAGAGTTTTTGACGAGGTTTTTGGTACACTAGTTTTTTTTTATCGGAGCAACTGTTAGAAAAACACACGTGTGCTGTGCGCCGGTGATTTTTCATATTACGTAAGATGTAAGTACCTGTAAGTCGGTGTCGAGCTAGAATATATCTATTATATGACCTCGCTGTTTAAGTATATCGACGTGGCACAAGAAAAGGAAACCTGTGACTAAATAGCGGTATGAGTAAATTCTATGCTAAATGTAAAAGCTGAGGATCGAATTATTCAAGCCGAAAAATAATCATGAGTTTGTATGTTGTTCCAAAAATTATATTATGGATTTTCTCGACCTTCGTCGTAATTGCAGGTAAGGCAAAATATTCTTTGTTATTCGTATTTGTTTTACGTAAATTTAGACCAACGTATTGTAGGATACCCGTCATGCAACAAAAATATGGTTTGGGAGAAAGTTAAGGGTATGAAACCAGAATTGGCGAAAGAAATACATGTTCTACACAGAGGAATAGATTCTCAAGGAATTGTGTCTGCTTGCTTTAAAAAGTAAAAAAAACCAAGATGAATTTCATGAAGCATCATTCAACTATGTAGAATGTATATCTGATTATGTTTATTTAGATGCAAGAGTCAAAAGTGCGGTGCATTTATTATCAACCTTGAAAAAAGTTATTGTTTTAGCGTTGATTGGAAAGGCAACGACTTTGTACCCGAACCAAATGTAACGTTTTATCACAAAATATGTTTGAAAGGTGAGTGAAAATGCCAAATTACAATTATTGTCATGTTGTAAATTTATTATCTAATCCGCAAAGAAATGTTACAATAAAAACAAGTAGCTGTATTTATTAATAATAGTTCCGGAATCTTGCTTGACAAAATACTGGCAAGTTGAACGAAGCTTAGGCTCGGTCTTACATGATTCTGTGATTGTCAATGTGATGCCCGAAATAATGACTAGAGCAGAATGTTACGAAGCGTGTATCAACAACGGTAAATAATCAATTACGTAGACAAGCGTTTATCGATAAAAATGAGAATGAGTTCTTTACGTCGTCACATGTTGTAGCAAAAGATTGCAAGGCAGCTCAGTTTCAAACCAGTCGTGATCTCTTTATTGGTGACATAACTGGAACCTGCACCCTCCTGACGGTAGAAAGAGAAATGAAACCTCAAGCATACCGAGCCTCGTTGTACAGAAACGAGTATCTGCATGATCAGTGCCATAATATATGTGAGTCTTTTAAATAAATTCAGAGAGAATAAAGCTAAAACATGTACATATAATACATATTTGCAGTAAAAACAGATTTTTGTTCTTATGCCGAGTATCGCGATATGTTGATGCCATATTCAGATTTACAAGTTATCGGTATGAATATAAATCAGGTAAACATTTGTCATTTTCGTCATCGTTTAACATAATCAAATCAATATTTTTATTTTAAATCCATTTTTTCTCCTTAAGTGCGAAAAAAGGTGTGATGAAAGTAACGATGGTTTTCTATGTCGCGCATTTGGGATCGAAAGTGCAAATTTAAACCGTTCGACTTGTTATCTTTACTCGGATGACACGATAGGTAGTGGCGTCAGTTCGCTCATCGTCTCACCAAATTCTTCTTACAGAGAGCGAGAACCCTGTATCAACAGTTAGTGTAAAACATACGTATTTAAACAGTAATAAATACATTAGTTTTATCATTTTTCACAAAATATTTAATGTTTTTAGTGAGCTTATATTGCACTAGTTCTTCTTTAATCGTTCAACTACGTACAGCTGAACCTTTTAACGGTAAAATGTATGTTAGCGGGTTTGGCGACAATTGTAGCACATATGGCCATGGCGAGAACCTGACAGTCTTGATTTTGCCTCTTCCCGATTTTAAAAACATTCACAATGTATCATCTATTTGCGGCTTGGTGCAGTCTCATCAAGATAATCAGTTTGTAACGTTTTATTAACGTAGCATGAATACTTGACAGATTATAAACACAACAATTAAATGATCTAAATGTTTGACGCATCTTTTACAGAACTCGTGTGATTGTTTGGTCAACAGTAATTGTGCAATTCAATCCAATAATTCAACGGCTTGGTGATCAAGCAGTCAGAGTTGGATGCTCTTTCATAAATGGCTCTATTCCTACACCTCAGAATATAAGTGTCAACTCTGGATTTACTTTTGTCGATCCCAAGTACGTATTTATACATCACAAAAAACAAAACAAAAATGAAAACAAGAGTATTAATGCACATCGTTTGCGTTTAGCGCTGGTCTGCCACCGATAATAGCTACCGTCGTTAATTCGTCTTCTGTCGTGCCAACGGTATCTATGAACATTTTAGATGAAAATTTGAAACCTGCCAACGTCACACACCTTGGTCAAAAATTGATTCTTAAAATTCAAATGTCGCCAAATCAAGGTATAGTACACAAGCAAAAACGTATCGTATGTTCATGGCGAAATAATGACACATTAATAAAAATGTAAACATTTTATTTAGGACCATTCGACATAATGGCTGGTTATTTATTAGCGAGCTCGTATTCCGAAGACTTATCTCTATTATTGCTAGATGAGCATGGGTGCCCTACGACGCTAATTTTTCCAGCTTTTGAAAAGGATGTAACCGATAATCATTCGCTTATGGCTGAGTTCAGTGCATTCAAATTTCCAAACAGCCAGCACGTTCGTTTTAACGTAATTGTAAAATTTTGCCTCGGGACATGCAATTCGGTAGGTACTTGAACGTGCTTGTCTACACTGAGAGACCAATTTGTTATAATAAACATAATATGTTAACTATTAATATAAAAAATTGGTCTCTCAGTGAAGGAGGAAATTTTTTCAAAAGTGAGTGGAAATTCGTTTACTGGCAACGAGAGGAAATGTCTCTCACGTTTCCACTCACCCTGAGAGAAATATCTGTAAATTAATTATATTCAAGGCAACTTGCAATAATCATCGGGCAACAAAAAGACGTAAAAGGCGATCGATGCAAAGTGTGGACTTTGGAACAAATGATCAGGGGAAAAGAGCATTATTATGGTCCGGTAACTCTACGACGGACGAGCTTCCTCTTCAAACAACCATCATAGTACAGGATGCGAGTTCTGGAAGTAGTCGCAACGGTATAATACCAAATCCCTCAAGGTCGACGCGTAATCCAGATACGTTTGTTATACTTGACCCTGGTAATTTTTCTTGTTTCTTTTCACAATACCTTTAATCACCGATGAAACCAGATAACCCATGTAAAAAAGTTATATTCGATACATTGTGCATGAGTTATGCATAGTCGGCTACAAACATGGGCTATGTATGAAATTTAGTATACATCGTCGATGCATAATCCACGTATAACCCATAGATACGCATACAGCTTATCAAAACTCTAATTTTTAAATAAAGAGATGATTTTTTAGTTTTTTGATGTACTTATTTATGTTTGCTAAAGTTTATAGCCGACTGCGGCCAACGATATTCTGTCATACTTTAGGGCTAGGATAACTCACGATTTCTGGTTAACAGATGGCACAGTCTCTGTAATTACTATAAGCACTATAATAAACTTATGTGATGGACGAAAATTATATTCATACGTGTAATTTTGGACGAATATCGTTGTCCCAATTCGGCTATAAACTTTTACCAAGCGTGAAAAATAATTTTTTAAACTCACAAATCATCTCTATCAGAATTCGGAGTTGCTAAGAATTTATCTTGGCTTTGGTTACAAATAAAGTAGCAGTAATGATACTGAACAATCTGAGAAATAAAATATTTCCAAGTTGACTACTTTTCAACTCAGATTTCAATTTGCTGTTTTTTTGACCAAACTGTCGATTTATTTAATTTATCCTTAAACCCTCAGATGGAATGGACAGCCAATTCTGCATGGATGCAAATCTACTCTTATTTGTGATGACAGTGCTCTTGATGGTACAGCTTATCTTATTAAGCAGCTGTATTTTTTCACTAAGAAATTATAGACGTCTGGCAATCAGAGCTGAAAAAGATCGAGCAGATATCTTGGCTCGTCATCTGTACGGAATCCATGGTGGTAATTTTGGAGTCTCTAGAAGAGTTCGTTGGATTGACAACGGTACTTCAGTTCCGACTTAGCATATTAATGTTATTACCAAGCTCTTGTGTAAACTTTTTGCATCACACGTCGTGCAAGTAAATTGTAACAGTTAATCTGTGTATTAAAATAGCGACCCACTTTAATTTAGGTATGTATATAGTAAATATGACCATTTAAAAAATAATTGAGCTTATAATAAGCCATTTATAAATCATGTTATACACGGTCCGTGATGTAAAAGATGAATACCTACAACATAGATTTATAATTAGATTTGGCATTTAAATTATGTATCATTATTTAATGAAATATACAGACTGTATGTGGCACAATCTTTGGCACATCGAAATGTCGCCAAATTGGGATAAGTCAAACCATTATTTCCGCAAACTGGGTCTATCATGTCAGCAGTCGAGCATTCACACCCATCTGGCAATGATCTTTGATAATTTTTTTGTGCATTAGACATTGCGCATGAAATTTCTGTAAAAATTTTATTGATACATTTATTGGACCAGACATATTTTTTAGAATTAGTAATAAAAAATAAAAACCATCTACCCTTAAATAATGTAGATTTGCACACAAAATATTTCAAAAGCTTACCAAAGATAATTATTAACAACACAATTATTTCCGCCATTAGAGCTATTATCAATACTGGAAGAATGCTCGTCGCGTGCGACTTTTATGTCGAGACTCGCACAAGATCTGCGCATATAATGCTTACGAAACATCGGATAAAATGCTTTAAAGAGAAAAACTTTAGCTGCTTAAGTCAATCTCTCGCCACTTCGTGGATAGTGGTGGAATGTAATATTTATAATTTTAAATGCAAATATGTCGCATACATTATCAGCAATGTAGTAGACCGAGACGATGCAAGAGTCTATAAATAGAACAATGTCACGCGGGCGATCATTTATGCATATCATAATAATGTTATCTATTTCGTGACTGGAAAAAAGCATCTCCCCCTTGTAAATATATTCACAGCTACATTGCGTTATTTATATTTTCCATATTGAATGTAAATACAAGTATATCGAAATCTCTGAAAATACCTCGATTTGGAGTAAACAAAAAAT
The DNA here is from genome assembly GCA_030522625.1 of Copidosoma aretas. NCBI lineage: Eukaryota > Metazoa > Arthropoda > Insecta > Hymenoptera > Encyrtidae > Copidosoma > Copidosoma aretas. The sequence continues at coordinate 3,575 of JAPYYV010009390.1, read as the reverse complement.
TTCTAAATACATTTTGGCAATTAACACCATCTTATCTTGAGATTGTAATTTTTATTTATAGTTTGGTTCTGCTCAACATCAAAAGTACTTCCGATGAGAGTGGCAACGTAAGAATAATGAAAATTCTTAGTAAGCTGTACTTGATTAATTACTTCACAACATACGTCCTCATCATGAAATATCAAGAATTCGTCATGTTTTTTATTTAAGAAAAATCTCAATTCATTCATACCAAATTTTCCTCATGAAAGAAACGTTATTTTATTGAACAGTAATAAATTGAAACATGAATCCAAAAATATCTGTATTTATTAACATACAAGTTGCTGTAATAAGATCACCTTAAAGTATTGTTCTGTTCAACAAAAATCTAAAAATATTACCTTAGAAGAGGTGAAGATATGACGAAATTAGATAATAGTTATTAAGGTAACTGTTGTTTCTTCTGATTATATAAGGCTCCATTCACGACTGGCAGTCTCTAAAACACTACGATTCAGTGAGAGATACTAATATGAACACTAGCCGATTTGCCATCAAACAGTATAACAGTAATCACAGTACCCCTAACAGCATCAAACGTTCTAAAAACGTTCTAAATTTTACCACCAAATTTTTTTAAAAGGTACATGAACAGTACATTGTGTAACGACTGGGATACAGTTGCATATTGTGCACGATGGCGCCACTAGCGCTGAGTGAACAATGCAATATAATACGACGCGAGTTGCTCAGTTGCACACACTATTTTCCATCACGATTTCAAGGAATATCCAATTCTTCTATTTTATTCGAGGTATCACGTTGGTAACAGCGAGAGTGGAGAATCAGGCGGGGTTCAGGCGGGGGTTTCGAATACAATACAAAATTAATACATTTTCGATCAGTAGAAAAAAAAAATCGTAAAAATTTTATTGCTGATTTAGAAAACAATTTAGATGTGCATTAGGTGTTTAAAAATGTATTTAAACGAATGTTACAACAACAATGTTTCTCACTTTTTTCACTTACTAGTTGCATTTACGCTATAGCATGTATACAAAACAAAAGATTGTTGACGTCCCGCAGTTGGTAAATTTTTTTCGTCGGTATTGAGGAAGAAGGGGGCTATCTCTAAAACGTGACTATAAAGGGGGCTGTATCGAAAACGCGACCAAAAACGGGGCTGTATCGAAAACGCAACTAAAAAGGGGCTCACGACTATTCGCGAAAAAGAGGACTATTGTCTGTTTGCGAAACGTTTTCCAAACGTTTTAAAAACGTTGAAAGTGTCCGATGCTACGCATCTAGTTATTAAAAATACCGTCAATATTGCTTGTGCATTGCTTAGTTTTCTTGTAAATGGTGTCACAATTTTGTGTTACGATCCGGATAGTAACGATAATACTGCGGGCCTAAGCTAGGTTATCACATAATTCAAATAATAAAAAAAAGGCCGATAGTGTCGCGTGCGACCCTGGAAAGATGTGAAAACAAGTAAATGCTAGCGATGATTCAGATGATTCGGGATTCATGAGAAACTTTTCCTGGGTGATCGCAGTACACTCGACATCATTATTGTTTATTCTCTTGACCATCTGAAAGAACGAGCTTCGCTCTCGGTAAATCTAAGTGAGCTCTACCAGAAAAAGCTCGGATCGAGACGTTCAGCCGGCGAGCCCGGGCCCTTTATATTAATCTGTGTGCTAGACTCGCAGTAGACTTACATCAAACACATGTAAGCCTTCGCCGATCCTCGAATAAAAAGATTTCATATTTTTAATGATAGGCTCTAGACTATGTGTCTCTTCTACGAGTATTTTTAGCAGATCAGTAGTTTTCGATAGTCACTAGTGTACTTTGTTATAAATTATTTAACTTGTATGCAAGTATTGCAGTAGACTTGCTCTAGACGTAAGCCCGTAAGAATCAGATGTTATACTAAATACGTGTTGCTTGTATCAGCTACGAATAGGCTTTGTGATACGAGTCTCTACTAAAATATTTTGACCAGACTTGATAGTTTTAAACTATCTTTAGTAAATTTAAAAATAATTTAATAATTACGCAAAGTATACTTTCAAGAGACATGTAAAAGACACGTGTATATTTGCAAATCTCTGAATATGAAGAAATATAATTATCGGAATGTAGGGCATGATACTTAAAGGCTACTTCAAGAGTACACTTAATGTATTTGGTCATTTTCAATGATCTGCAGAGTGTTATATTAAAAATAATTTAATCCACACGCTAGAATAGCAGCTGACTTGTTATAAAGATACGTAATTCTCTTTTATACGCGATATGGTGAGACCACGTGATATTTATAACCATAGGCTTTATACTACGAGTCTCTACTACGATTATTTTTACCAGTCTCGGAAGTTTTTGTTTATCTTTAGTGAATTATATTAAAATTTTATGAATCTGTACAGTATACTCGCAAGAGACTTGTTGGAAACGCGTATACATTGGTGAATCTAATAATATCGAGATTACATGATTTTCGTGATGTAAGGCTTTTTTTTTTAAGTCTTTACTTTGTGAGTTCTTACTAGACTCGGTAGTATTTGATTAAGTTTATAGTGTCATATAATAGAGATAATTTAATGTGTTACTGGACTCGCAGCAGACTTACTCTAGAAATACGTAAGTCTTTGTAAATTGCAAAATGTTATCATCACGTGATATTTACAATGAAAGTCTTTGTACTACGAATCTCTACTTTAATCATCGCCACCAGTATCTTTCAATATCAATTATCTACAGAGAAAAAAGTGATGGGTCACGTGATGAAGCCTCTTTATTCATTTGGCTGAGACTGGTCAAGCGCGGGTAAATTTGAAATCGAGATTATGAAAAATTGAATAAAAAGTAATATCAATGTGGCTGATAAATTGATTTTTCTTAAAAAATCGTGGAAATTAATATGATTTAATGGCGGGGGTTGGCGCGCGGAGCGCGCAGGGGGCGGAGCCCCCTAGTTTTATTAAATTTTATAAAAATATTTAAAACTGTATTCTGGACTTTGAGTAGACTTGCTTTAGATATTTTCAGGCCTCTTCTGAAAATGTAAAGACCGTATGATACTAATAATTGGCTTTGCACTACAAGTCTCTACTGCATGTATTTTTACCAGGATCGGAAGTTTTTGTTTATCTTTAGTGAATATTAATAAAATTTATTGAATCCGACATTTACTCGCAGGAGACTTGTTAGAGACACGTATTAATTTGCGAATCTTCTAATATCGAGATAACATGATTATCGTGATGTTCGGCTTTTTTTGTAAGTATTTACTTTGGAAATCTGCTCATTAGACTTGATGGTTTTTAATTAACTGCGTGTATTTCAATGGAAATAATTTGATCCGTACGCTGGTCGAGCAGCAAACTTGCTCTAGAGATACGTATGTCTCTGTAAATTGCAAAATGTCATGATCACAAAATTTATATTAATAGACTTTATACTACGAGTCTCTACTACGATTATCTTTACCAGACTCATTAAATATCAATTATCTTATTGAATTTTATTAAATTATTAATATCTGTATGCTAGACTCCCAGTAGACTTGCTTTAGAGATACGTCA
>JAPYYV010009389.1:0-11969 GCA_030522625.1 Copidosoma aretas | reverse complement strand
AAAAAAAAAAAAAAACAAAAGAAAAAAAAAAAAAGGAGTAAAGAATAATAAAAAAAACCTCCTAAAGCCCGAAAACACCAAAATAACGAAAAAAAAAAAAAAAAAAAAAAAAAAAAAAAAAAAAAAAAAAAAAAAAAAAAAAAATACGGGTCTCTTTTTTTTTAATACAGAACCCGTAAAAAAAGTTTCAGCAAAATCAAAAATGTGTCGGTCAGAAAGGTGTTCGGTTTGTAAAAGAACGTCCCATTTATAAATACTAAAGGGAATGCTTGAATGTGTATGGGCCTTAGACTTGATATAAAAAACGCTGCCATTTATTGGCACAAAGTTTCCTCATACATATCTCTCAATAATTTTTGAAGCTATGCTTCTTATGGCATGCCTTGGCGTTGGCACTGGGAGTTAACGAAGGAAATTGTAACGCTGACCGGAATTTAATACCGAACCCTCTGACAAGAGAAAACCTATGCTGGAGGTATCGGGTATTAAATTCCGGCCAGTGTGATTCTGGCAGGAATTTACTACCGGACCCCCCGACAGGAGAAAACCCATGTTGGAAGGGTCGGGTGTTAAATTATATCCTGCGAACGCAGCGCTATATATCGATCTTATATAGTATGTTTTCTTAATTTTCCTTGTACATTCCGTGCTGTCTCGTTTTCTTTTTGATTTGTCTTTATTTTGTCTGTTTTTATCAGGTTTACCATCTTTAATATTTTATGTGCATTCACATTTGAATCTAATACTCGATATTCACTTAGGCAGTCTGCTTAAGTATTATCTTTCCCAGGAATATATATTGTATTTAAATCATATTTTGATGCATAATTGGTCAACATACCTAATTTTTTGTTTGTCCTAGCTTTAATATTTAAATTTTTTAATGGCTTATGCTCTGAATATACCGTGAGATTTTGTCCAACGAACCAATTTTGGCAGCATTTTACTGCTTTTTGTATTGCTAAAACATTCCAAACATATTCCTTTTTTTCTTTTTTGTGTTTCGTTCAGGTTTTTGAAAAATATGCTACTGGTCCATCTTTTCCATCCGTTTGTTCTTGTTTTAAGATTGCTCCAATACCATTTAGTGATGCATCCCTAAAGATTTTTATCAAACTATTATCAAATATTAAACTATTATCAAATATTTCAAGTATTGATTTTAAACATATTAATTTCTTTATTTCGATAAATGATTTCTTACAATCTTCGGACTATACAACATTTTTATTATTCTGTAAAAGTTTATACCACTTCTTTAAAATATCTAAATGTTCTTTAAATTAATGATGTTGAGGGTTTTAAAATGTCATCTATATAATCGACAGTAAATTCTGTTAGTCTATGCTTTCTTGGAATACCTCTCAAAATTCGTTGAAACATTGCTGGTATTGCTTTTAAGCTAAACGGTAAGCTGGTCCACTGGAAGTGCCCTTCCTGTGTAACAAATCTTGTTTTTGTTCTATCTTTGATGCTTAATGGTATGAACCAAAAGGCTGAATTTATATATAGTGTAGTGAAAAAGTTACAACTTCTGACACTTATTATTATATCGTCTATTAATGGAAACGGCTGTGTCTGTGGTATTATAATTTTGTTAAGTTCTCTAAAATCTATGCACAGTCTTAGTTCTTATGCTTTATTTTTCTTGTATACCAGTATTACTGGCGCAGCTACATTATTCTTTAATCAAATTTTTTCTTGTTTTTTTTTGATACTTCTATTTCTATTTTTTTTTTTACCTTTAATTGAATATCCACCAGGTATTTTCGTACAATACTTAACTATAAGCAAGTCTATTCTAGCTGCATAGTCCATGACTGTTCACACGTCATATTCGTCTTTAGCAAATAACGTGTTATATTGTTTCCTCATATAGAAAGCTTTGTATCAGTAACAAAAAAATGTTTGTGAAAATATGTTAGAAATGTCTTGTATAGTGTTTAAAGTGAAAAATTACCATTTTTGGAAAAAGTCTCTCCCCCTCTCTCTCTCTCTCTCCTTGTATGTATGTATGTATGTATGTGTGCGTGTGTATGTGTGTGTGTGTGTGTGTGTGTGTGTGTGTGTGTGTGTGTGTGTAGGTGTGTGTGCGTGTGTGTGTGTGTGTAAAATCAGTCATATGATAGCAACCCAACAGTAGATTTTAACGATCATGGGCTTAAAATTTTTGTTTTCTTATCCTTATGGCGGCATGGAAAACAATTTAAGTTTTATACCTTAGGAAGGTTGATGTAACGGTTTTTATGGTCAAACAACAGCTTTTTTACTTCTTCAAGGGTATTCATTTAATTTGAATTTTTAAATAGTAACGTCTAATAGAGCTTTAAAATAGCTTTATTTCCCATTTTGAATCATTTTGATAAAATATTTTGTTAAGTAATCATTAAAGAAATACTAAGATTTTTGTGGAAAATCACTTATATCTTAAAAACCTTTCGAGTAATTCCTATGATTTAAGGCTTGAAATGTTTGTTTTTATATCCCTGTATTAATTCCAAAAAAAAGTTAATGTTTTATACCTTTAAAAGTTGTATCTTATGAAGCATTTAGAAAGCTAGATTGTAAACTAAAAATATTTTTGTTGCATTCTGTCGTTTTATTTAATGATCAGGGACCAAAAATGTTTCTTCTTATATTTTTGTATAGGTTCACAACAATATTTGACGTTTTATACTCCATCAAGGTTGTTACGACAATTTTTAATACTAAAAACGATTTTCGCCATCTTTGGAGTAAAAAAATTAAAATTTGATGTTATCAATAGTTATATTCTATAGATAACTAAATAGCTTTATATAATTAAATAATCTTTTAGCTACAAGATAGTAGTATCACGTACATAAGTTCTAATTATTAGCTAAATTGTTTTTGATTCAAAAAAATTTTAACAATATTTTTTCTACTATTCGGGTGAAAATAATAATCTTATTTTTAAAATAATTCTGTATCATAAAGCATAACAATAGCTTCTTTTCGCATTTTATATCATTCTAATATTTTTTATTTTTTTTATTTTAGTTAAATAATTGCAGAAAAATGTTGTTGACGAAACTTTAGGCTAATTTATTAGCAGCGGTTTTTTGACATTATTTCTCTTATCTCACCTAATTTTTTATTGTTTAGATGGTATATTTTAGTTTTAAGCTGATGTTCTTTGATGCGTCCATTAAAATTTACCTTCACTATTTCTGGTCTTCCATTTTTTGTAACATGTTAATATTATTCTTTGGTGTTCTTATCTCTTTTTTTTGTAATTTTTCTAAACATTCGTTTTAGATAAATTAAAATTTATAAACATATCCAAACCAATGAGAAAGTATTGAAACTCATTATTCTCTACTATAAATACACTTATCTTATCTTCTGTATCAAAAATTTTTAGTTTTAAAGTTATTAAGCTTTTTGTACTTTTCAAGCCATTAACTGTTTTTATAAATAATTTATTCTTATGATATCCTTTATACATTACCTTAACTAATCGTGAATTTATATTGGAGATTTGAGAATCCGAATTGTATGTTTCTTTAATATTTAATAAATTTTGTATTAGTAGTTCTAGCTTGGTTAATAGTATGTATATTCGTGTTTTTGACCTGTATTTATGTCAACTTCCGACAGATTGTTTCCTATGACACCATACTTATTCTTTTTATTCATTTTACTCTCTTTTTTCTTAAACCAGCATTAGTATTCTGAGAAATAGTTAATATTTTTTTAAACTTTTGCAATGTTTGCATAGTTTATTCTTTCAAGTTGTTTTCTACAATCATTCAAAATTTTTGATGAACTTTATAGTTAATAATAATAATAATAATAATAATAATAATAATATGAAGGACGTTTATACTTCTACTTTCTAATTTAAATGGTAGCAAGGTAGCCAAAACATACGCAAGGATAATTCAAATCAGAACCACAGTGTTGTGATCTCGCAGCCCCCATGTAACTTAATTAGTAGAGCATCCATCCTGTTAGCAGGAGGTTGTGAATTCAAATAACACCTGGAAATAAATTTTTTTTATTCCTGTATTACAATTTAGAAATTAAAAAACATTTTTTTATGTACTTTTAAAGTTACTTATTGATCTGACACTGCAGTTAGGCCAGCAAGGCACGCAAACCTTTCTACAATAAGGTGGTGTATAATTGTGTTTTTAGATGAGTAGAAAGAAAGGGTTTCAAGCCTGGAGGAACTATTTATTAATTAAAATAACAAAAAGGTTAAAGTAATTATGCTCATAAATTTAGACGATTTGCTCAAAAGGAAATAATGAATAAGCTCGACAATTGAAAGATTTCTGAACTCAATACGGGCGATCAGTCTGGTAACGGTTTGGCGTTATGTAGCCTGCACGCACGTGACTAGCACTCTCGGCCTGAAGACTTTACTCTCTACTCTACAGCTAACTAACTTATGCTATGCCGTTTTCTCTCTTTCACTCAACTAATTACTTACATTTACGTCTACAGCTCTCGCAGTTCGCTGTGTACGTTCAAGGAAGTTAATCAACGGACAGGAGTTGAATGGGTTCGTGCCCTTCCCTCGGTGATCGTACTCATAAATTCCCTTACTCCCGTGATCCTTGTTTCTTAGCAGAGACGCTCCCCATTACTATTCGCTGTGAAAATACTAAGTGGTGCTCTCAGTTTGTGGCTAGTGCTTGTACTACGGGGGGACGACAACATGCACTTACTATAGGTAAGAGTAAGTTGAAACATTTAAACAATAATTTAGTTCATAATATGCACTTTTATGTATCCAGCTTCAAATAAATATTCGTATTCTGTCTCGTAGAAAAGAGGTTAGCAATAATAAGTTATGAAAAAGTTGCTATTGTGTTGTTTGTTGTTGTACACATTTTTGGTTATGTATTTGTAATAGGTAAACATATTTCACATATTATCTGAAAATCTTATCTCGAGAAGTGCATAGTCAAGTATACAAACAATGATGAAAATTATTTTTAAACTTTTACTATTTCTAGTAGTCTCTCACCACCAAATATATAACCATGGATATAGTTATAAAAACTGGATTTGAAAAAGTGCTTTCAGACATCAGCTTTTATTCACAAACTGTTTCAAAAGAAATGGCACTAGTGAAAGCTTTACATGTGTGAGATGTGCGAGAATTCAGAATAAAGGGTAAAAATGTTGAGATTGAGGCGTCTGTCATCCGTCAAACTTCTGTAAACAAACCTTTCTACGAAGTCGCATTTCAGGTACAATATTTGACTGTTTTCTGCATACTTATATATTTATAGTATTTCAAATAGTTGTACAGATGTCTATTTTTTTTCAGATCGACAATACTAGGAAAATGATTAAAGTAAGATGTACGTGTGTTTACAATCGAAGGGAGAAGTGCAAGCATGTAGCTGCTGTTTTATGTTTTATCAACAAAGAGAAAAGTATGTCTAAAACTAATTTTGAGCAAAAATTGGGTAAACCTACAGAACGTCAATTTACTAAAACAAAATATTCGAAGGGACAGTACTTCCATCAAATTTTTCCTCCTCGTACGAAAACAATCGTGTAGCCGCTTTCTGTTAATGTCAAGGGACTGCATTACAGTCTGCTTTGAAAACTATTCAAGTTGAAACGAGCAAGGATCAAGAAAAAAAAGCCAAATGTTTACTCAAAGCAGCAACGATGAAAGCAAAACTTGACCTGAAGACATTAGAGTGTGAAGTTTGTGTCATAAATCTTTTGAATCTGGGTGAAAGGTGTGATATTTATTATAGTTTTCGTGATGTCATAGACAATGAGTTGAAACTATTTTGGCGAGACGTGTTTGTATTTCCGCAAGTAAAAATGCTTACAGTGTAAAAGTTTTTAAAAAAGGAGTGTTGAATCACTTATTGTCGAAATGTTGTATCCGCGTAAATTTTTCAATGCATCTACTCAGTATGGTATTTTTAACGAAGGTACTAGTCGGAAAGAGCACGAGCATATCTATTGTTGTCAAGTCAAAGAAGTTGGACTCACAGTAAGTAAACTATCAGCCATGGCTATGTGCTAGTCCGGATGGGATTGTAATTGAAGATGGCTGAGTTACAAAATTAGTTGAAATAAGGTGTCCTTTAACTTGCGAAAATATTTCTGTCATAAATTACTCAACATTACAAGCCAATGTTCCATACTTATACTTAGATACTGATGATGTAAAATTCAAGGAGAGTCATGTGTACTACACACAGTGTCAAGTACTTATGTAAGTGTACGGATTATATGTATGTGATTTATATATTTACTTACCGTGTGCAAGTTTTTTAGTGACTATTCACTGAATCGAATCGTTTGGAAAAAAAATATTTTTGTGTGTGAATAATTTTATTTTATTTACTTTTTGAAAGCATTGACAGATGCTTGTAAATCTTATATGCCCAAAGCTAGTGAAATCAGTACACCTAAGTTAAGTGGTTTGGAAAAAAACACATTTAATAGTTTAGTCAGAAAATATAGTATATTTATTATTAATATTCACACGTTCAATGAAAATGGCTTGAGCGATTTAATTTCAATGTTATTTAATATTTTAAAAATTATAATGTGATTTAATAATTGTATGGTGAAGAATCAGATACAAAATATTGTTTATTTACAAAGACAAAGTAATAAAAACTCATGTACTGGGGGAAGTTTTTAATCTTACATTAATCTGATATAACACGTACTGAAATGCAACACTAAACCTCACCTTTATTGTTCATTATTTTGATGTAAGTTTAGACAAAAAATAGGCAGTTCTAAATTTACCAGAACGCAACATATGTAAAAACCTCATTTATTGAATCAAATAAGTAAGTTGGAATTTTCTTGTTTATGATACTCTAAATACACAATTTTTGCATAATTTTTTCGACATGTATGCCAACCTTGGCCACACTATAAGTAACTTCAGTCTCTTTTTTTGAAAAATTCTTTTTGGCTTTCAAAAAACGGTGGCATAACCAGTAAAACTTTATTCCCTTTTGAGTCTATAGGTTTTTGTCTGTCTGGAAAATTTTTGTCTGCTAAGATTGTGTCATGATCTTCTAATAAATGAAAAAGTCCTGATTCAATAGTGATTTGACAATCACCTTTTCGTCTACCAGCTACCTTGGACTTAAAGTGGCTTAACCCGGAAGGAGATATTCCTATCAATACTTTAGCAGTAAATCCTTTTTTTTTTAGTGGGAATATGTCAATACACGATTGTCTACACCTAATGGTACATCAATACCGAATTCGGTGCAGTCTATTATAACTCGTATATTGCTAAAACTGGGATGGAAACAGTCAGGCATCGTTGCTTGTACTGTATCTACATCAGGCCAAAAAATAAGTTGTGCTGTTGTAGAAGACAAATGATGCAACGCAGAGAAAAATATATTTAAAACCGTTTTTCTGTAAATGGGGAAAAAAACCCTCATTGCTGAAAAAGTCATTCCAGTTTTCATTTTGATTAAAAACAGTAAAAGTCTATCCTCTAGTAATGGTTTACTATTTTGCGTTGATGTACTCTTCATTATTTTAAGCAAAAAATTAAAACCTTTAAAAGATACACCAGCTAAATCTTTCAACTGCTCTTCAGTTTCCACAGACTTGAAACCTTCAAAGATTCTAGGGTTTTTTACATCAGTGCTTACAAAATCGGATCCAGTAGCAATATCTACAAATTCTTGGGGTACTATCCCACACTTTTTAATTTTTACTTTAGTTTTCGGTTTATTTGCTTGAATATATACCTTATTGCTTTGTAGATCAGTTTGAATCTCTACATCATTTGATCCATTCTCAAAGATGTATCTGTTGCATACTAAAAGATTTTCACTCCTCACGTTATCATCAATTATAAAAACTTGACAACTCTGATCAATTGTTGCAAGAGTACCTGGAGGGTCATTTGGTGGTGATGACTCAGTAAGCATATTAACATGATCATTTTCTTATTCGTATTTCAGGATTCTCCGTTCAACAAAACGTTTGTACCGATATTTTAAAAATATATTAATACATGTAGATGTTTAAGATTGAATCAATTATATATGAAGATTATCCATCGTACCTGTTTACTTTCATTAATTCATTAAAATCCTTCGTGGACCTTAAAGAGGTTTTTTTGATTTTACCATTTTGTGACGTTAATAATGAAAATTTTTTGGGAGCATAATTTGGGCTCAGCTGTTCCTCTCCCTTTTCACCACCAACAAAGTGTTCACTGCATATAGAATGCAATAATTTTGGCTACCAAAGAGGATCGTGGCTACAAAAAGTCCAACGATTAATTTATAATTTAACAATATTTGAACAAATTTAAAGGTTATATTATTTCTATATACTTTGCTTTTCTGACAACTGCGATCCATAATACTCGTTGCCGAAATGTATGACTCTGTTAGTTCGAAAACTTGTAAAACTTAAAACTACTGGTTATACTCGTGTTTGTACACGTTTTTATACAACAATGATGGTGACCGCCCATATTTACTGTTTTAAGTATTTATATTTTGGATATTATATTAAAGAATACAAGTAAGCTGCAACTCCAGCGTCCCCCCGTGGTACTCAATTCCTACACCATGAGCGCTGCGCATCCTGATTTATCCCCTCCAACTGTATTCTCACAGCGAATACTCGGGTGCTAATCGATACTGTCCATCTTCCTCTCTGTTTCTCTCACGATTATACACTCAAATCGGTGAATACCACTTGATCTATGTGCCTCTGTTTCGCCTCTCGATGTGGTCGATTAAGCTCTCTCCGTGTGTATTCGGGTTCGGCACCGCGGTAAAATGACAAAACGTCTGCACGGCCTCTCGAACTGGCGAATTCCCCCTCTCGATCTCCCCTTCTCTCTCTCCTTCTTAAGCGCTCATCGGCCTTGGTGACGTATACGCCTAGAGCATGCGTTTCGGCGTGTTGGTCCGCTCGGTTGTTGGTGTCGGTTCGCTCGGTTCTCTCCCCTCCCGGGCGCTCGAACATGCTGTCGATCTCCCCCTCCGTCTCTCTCACGATTCTTGCCTCGCATCGCACCGGTAAATACCTCTACACCTTCGTGCCTGTACCTCGATCAGCATCCCTACGAAGTTCCGCACTCACGATCATACTTTTCCCGGTGCTAACTCAACTTACGCTCACGTTAAGAAGATCTCCGGGTAATCTCAGGCAAGATGGCGAAGTGCTACGGCTACTGGGCTGCTAGTCGATTCCTTCCTCGGTTTTCCCATCGCCTTCTGCATTTACGATCTCGCGTCCCTGAAAGCGCGCTATTCGGCTCTTTCTCGTCAGCAGTTTCCCCTAATGGCGCTGTGAGTCGCGGACGGACACGGCAGGGCTCTGCGTGGACTTCGGCGGACAGATCTGACGCGACTCGGTGGCTAGATTCGGGTGACTTGGAGTGTGCCGGCAGATGCATCAGAACAGACTGATCCCGCGCGCGTGATGCAGCTGCGGCAGGCCGCTTGGCTTAACACACACACACACATTACGTACACACATACACATATACTCTTGTCTCCATTCAAGTACTCTTCTTCTACGCAAATCTCCTCAATATTTATTCTACATATATATATATAGTTGTAAGGACCTTCATTTTCTCCGCCCCCCTTGTCCCCCCTCAAATCACGGGCGTATTCCTTTGTTTTTTACGTGTTTTCGACAATCGTCACTTGTTACTCTGCCCCCTATGCCCCACTCACCCCTCTGTGCCGCCCCTCTCAAATTCTTTCGTTTTCACCGTGATTTCACGTAAAATATTTTTTTTTATAGTCTTCCCTCACCACCTCTTCGCCCCCCCACCCCCCCCTCAGGGACTTAGAATTTTTATTTTTTATGAGACCCCGAAGATGTCCGAAGGCACCTGGAGGACATTTTGCGGAAGACTACCAAAAAAAGGCAAATTATTCCGATTATACACGAATCAGGGTCTTAGTATATTTAATTTTTTGTAAGAACCCGAAGATGTCCGAAGGCACCAAAAGGACATTTTGCCGAAGACTGCCGAAAGCAGGCGAATTATTCCGATTATAGACGAATCCCGTCACAAGAACGCTCTAGCATCCTCCAATATATCCAAAAACAACCTATTGTTTTCTTTCTTTATTTTTTCAGTTAGTATTAAGTTTCTTGTTCAATACATTTTCAACAATTTCCACCCTTATTACTTCATGTATGTTGTCAATGTATGTATTTTTTGTATTATATATTTCTACTTGCATAACGTTGCGTTTACAAATTTTATAATTTATTTTGTAAAATAGACAAATTTCTGTATATATTTTTGTCTGAAACATTGTTTCTTCTTCTACATTCTGGATAGCCATTTTTTTTATACATGTACATTTACGAAAATCTTTTGGAAAATTTTTTCGACAAATATTCTGATTTTTCTTCAAACATGGACTATATAAATTATGAGGACCATGTAACATATGTTTAGTTACTGATTTTTTTAACATTTCGTCATTTAAAGAAATTTCGGTAGAAATATAATTATCAACATCATCAGGAGTAATCATTTTATTATCAGGATGCAATGTCACTAATATATAAGCACGTGATAGTCCTCCTTTTAGAAATTCAATAGTATAAACGTAAGATATCATTTTCTTAAATAAGTGATGTTTTGTAATATCATCCAAAATACATTGTGATTTGGTATGAAACAATATAACCGTACAACCTTAGGCTGCCATCCTCCTGTAAGTGTCCCTCATAGTGCATCATAAGGTTAAAGGAAATACTGTAAACATATGTATACCAGTAAATGTCGATCATAGTTGGTCAGGTATTTTCGCATCAGAATGTCACAGACAACTTAAAGATTAAGTTGATATATATTAATATAATTAAACGTTAATGAGTAGATCAGTAGCAGAGGTGTATAGAATAAATTGTTCAAATTCAACAAAATAACTCCATAGACTTTAAATTAAGACATTACGTAAGAAATAATAATTGTATTTGACATGTCACCTGAGATATGACATGATTTATTATAAAAAAATAAAATTTGTCAACTAATCGTTATGAAAGTAAACCTCAAAAATAAAGAATATAGACATGATGACAACGTCTATGAAGGGTAAAGTTTGGGGGGTTGGCGCGCGTAGCGCGCAGGGGGTCGAAGCCTCACTAGTATGTATACATACATATATTTTACTATATATATATAGTGATAAGGACGAAATTATTTCGCCCCCTCCCCACCCTCCCTTACCCTTCTTCCCTCAATACACGGGTGAATTCATTATACAGCGTGTATTAAAATAAAGTCCGAAAAACCACACTAACCTATAGTCTTCATCAATACAAGATAAAAAGCTTATCAAAATTTTTCAATTGGAAGCATAATAGCAAATATATGGTCAATTTATTATTCGTAAAAAGCACCAATCAGCGCGTTATTGGAAAACAAAGGCGTAACTAATGAACTGCAACGGGAAGGCCAAAGATCAAGTGGGCGTGTCAATAAGTCATCGTAATCACCGTGGCAGTAGCAGCAGCAGCAGCAGCGAAGAAGGTGGGTAGGGCTCGGCAGTAGGAGGGGGAGTTACATTCGTCTTGCAGAGACCGAGGTTGATCAGGTAGGTATTGCACCGACTTAAGGTCAAGAAGGGCACTAAAAAGATTTGAAAATAATCCAAATTGTAGCATAAGCAATAACATATGACTCATTTATTCATTCTGTTTGAAAGTAATTATGTTCTACAGAAAGAATGATGAAATTCTCCTCCTTTTGAGCAATTGATCAGGTTTCAGTTGTCTATCGAGTGATGAATAATGCTAAGTAGATCAGTGCAACATCTCGAATGAAAAAATTTCGCGCACTCAAATACTCTGCTTTGAATGAATAAAAGAAGACTTGATAGAAAAAGCTTATCAATTTGTGAAATCAAGCGCGCACTAAAGACAGCGTTTCGAACAGTGATTTTCGGCGCACTTGTCTAGTTTAAATATTAATAATTAATTTTTAATAT
>JAPYYV010009388.1:0-12259 GCA_030522625.1 Copidosoma aretas | reverse complement strand
ATGGTTGGATTATGCCGAGGAGGGTTATTCAGGTTTTCCGCGCATCTCAATCTGATATACGTTAGGTTGCGAGACTGCGGTTGTGCAATGATATCGAATGATTTTTTCTTTTTAACGGCATGTCTACAAGATCTGATACGTGGAGCTTCTTGCGGTTCACCTAGAAAATATATTTACATGCAAATCAGGTACTATTCTAATAAAAAGTAATCAAAACGGTTCAACAAAAAATTATATTTTCATGAAAGCAACTTATTTTTAGTATTTGATTATAGTATATAATGGTTGGATTATGCCGAGGAGGGTTATTCAGGTTTTCCGCGCATCTCAATCTGATATACGTTAGGTTGCGAGACTGCGGTTGTGCAATGATATCGAATAGTTTTTTTTTTTTTAACGGCATGCCTAAAAGATCTGATACGTGGAGCTACTTGCGTTTCACCTAGAAAATATATTTATACTCAAATCAGGTACTATTCTAATAAAAAGTAATCAAAACGGTTCAACAAAAAATTTTATTTTCATGAAAGCAACTTATTTTTAGTATTTGATTATGGTATATAATAGTTGTATTATGCCGCGGAGGGTTATTTAGGTTTTCCGTGCATCTCAATCTGATATACGTTAGGTTGCGAGACTGCGGTTGTGTACTGATATCGGCAATCGTTTTAAAAACTAAATAGAATAAAAGGTGGACTGAGTTACTTATCACTGACTTATAGAAATACATTTGTATACATATGAAGCCGGCCTTGTCCGAGTAACAAGAAATCCAAAAATGTTTGATAGACAATTTGTATTCTAATGATAGCAACCAAATTTTAATATTTAACTAGTATAGTTATATATTTATTTGAATATGCCGTAGGTTACAATTTTTGTGGGCAGCGCAGTCTTACATACGTTAGGTTGCGAGACTGCAGTTGTGCAATATCTTCTTGGTTTTTTTTCCAACAACGTTAGGACTATACTAAATAAATGATGGTTGGAGCTGTCATCACTGACATAGAAATATATTTATGTATAAAACCGACCTTTCCTAATAAAATGGAATGAATTGAATGCATATCCATGCAAATAAAACGCACGGTCTGCTGGGAGCCTAAAAAAATCAGACTTAATAATATCTTTGCGCATTACCATTTCTCGTTTTTTATCAAAAAAACGATGAACGCATTGTCTATTATGCTTTGATCTGGCATGTTAGAGCCATGACAGTTTTTCTTGCTCCACAAGTATCTATGGCTAACATTGTTTGCATGCCCATTCTAAAGAGTCCTACTAACGATCTAAGACGTAACGCAGGACTTGCCCATCTCTCTTATTCTCTTTTTACCCACTGATTAGCTAACTATACGATGCACGCGAAACTGATGTTAATATTAGATGTGCTAGCTTCGATGAAGTACAAACATCTGATTAAGAAAAACAATTTTTAGGCTTCAAATAGACCGTGTGCTTTCCGCAGTTATAATAATATGCATTAGTTATAAATTAAAATATAAAGAGCTGAAACAAATGTTACAAATAATATGTACTATTAAAAAAAAAATTTTATGAACAAATTTTACTTTCTATAAAAAAAAATAAATTTAAGTATTTCATTATTGAAAATATTAATCACAACATAACGTAGGTTATTTAAGTTTTCTGTGCATTGTAATCTGATAGTCGGTAGGTTGCGAGACTGCGGTGATATCGGAAATAGTTGTTTTTTAACATTGATAAGATTAAAACAAATAAAAGATGGAATGAGCTACTTATCACTGACCTAGAGAAAAGATTTGTATATGAAACTGGTCTTGTCAGAATGAAAAGTTTAACAAAGAATTTTTTTCTCCACAGGAGCATCGAAATTTTAATGACTATTGTATAGAATAATTTCAATTTACCGTAGGTTACAAGTCTCTATAGCATCGCAGTCTAATATACGTTCGGTTGTGGGGCTGCAGTCGTGTAATGATATCGAATTCAGGTTTTTTATATTTTTCCAACACCATCAAGTCTAAAATAAATGATACACAGAGCAACTTAATAGTGACCTAGAGAATCATATTCATATGAAAATCCGGTCTTATCCTAATAAGAAGTAATCAAAATGGTTCAACAAAAAAAAAATAATTTTTATATTTGATTATAGTATATAATAATAGCAATATGCCGAGGGTTTCATAAGTTTTCTGTGCATCGCATATACGTAAGATTGCGTGACTGCGGTTGTGTACTGATATTGAAATCAGTTTTTTAATTTATTAACTTTAAGAGTAGTTAAAATTAAATACAGACAGAGCTGCCTATCACTGGCATAGATACATTTATTTTTACATGAAAATGGTTTTCTCCGATAGGAAGTAGTCGAAATAAAGTTTAACATACAGTCTTGATTTCCTATGCAAGCAACCTTATGTTAAAACTTGACTATATATTATATGATAGTCGGAATATGCCGTAGGGTATATAATTTTTTTTTGCTTCGCTGTCCGATACACGTTAGCTTACGAGACTGCGATTGTGCACCGAATAATGGTAGGGTAATTTCCACAAATAACTTAATCTTTCACAGTGTGCTTTGTTTAGGTACTTTATTTCCTCATTGTGCAGATACAGTGAATACTTTGTTAAGATACGTTTTAATTTTAGACATGTTCAAGTATAATAAAGTTCTTCTATCAAAGATAAACGTTAAGTAAGTTATTTTCTTGAAGCTTTTGCACAGCTGACAAGCAATTGTTTGGTAACGATGAATAAAATTAAGTAACATACGATTATTTTCATACACAGCATGGAACAATTGTAAGTCGCACGGAAGTTAGATCTATGATCTAAAGTACAGTAAACCCTATATTTAACAGTTTTATAAAAAAAAAATTTTAATATTTTAAAAATATTTCAAATACTGCACTCAATCGAACTAGTAACTTCGATGTTGAGAAACGCCTTTTAAGTACATAACTTTTTATGTCTCCAAAAATTTTGTTTGGAGTAATACCGGTGGCATCTCTTACATCTAATATCTGTATTGCATGCCGCTTGTAATCTCGAGCCAGGAAGTGCGATCCCATATTTTTCGAAATAACAAAGATATCCTTCATGTCGAATTTCCATAATAAGATCTCTTTTTGTTTTCTCATTTTTCGTTTTAGTGATCTTTTCAACCTTAGGTATATTTTTGTGCTGTTTAAGTAGGTGATCATTGAATTTTGACACAAATTTAGGAGTTTTGCAGTAGACACAATAAGCACTTTGTCGATTCCTGTGGCTTAAAATCGGATTTTCTTCATTATCTGAAAAAAATAGTATTTATATAAGTTTGACGTAATTAAAATCATTCATATCTTTTTAAATAAGCCACGTGACCATTGAATAATCATACATAATATATTATACTTATGTAAGACATTCAAATGATATAATTTATGCTTAATTTTTATACCCCTCTTGATGACTCTTGTAAAAGTAGTTTACATATATATATATATATATATATATAGATTACATAAATGTATTTATGTGCTTGCTTAGTTTTTATTTGCATTTTACGTATTGTCTTATTTTTATTTAATTAAGTATATTCAGTGTACAACTTGGAATCTCTACTATACCAAGATTTAGAAATACTTATATAATAATAAAGAAGAGTAAAAGTGCATTAAATTGACATTGATCTTATTTTTTAAATATAAAATTTTAAAAATTTATTACAAAATGCACATAATTATTATGAGTTTAACACTAAGATTCTGATAATAAATCATTAAAACTTTTTTTTTTTAGAAAAATTAACTACTTTATTATAACTGGTAAGTGTCATTATTAAGAGTCTTTATAACAGTTATCGTTCAAATAGTGTATTACATCTATTAGCCACTGCTCTAAACATTTATTATAATACACGTGTACCTACCACTATTTGTATCCAAGGAAGTTTTTGATTGAGTATTTGTGGTCCGTGAGATTTCATTATTATCTGCTTGTGATTGTGACACAGAACGTAATGCCAATATCCGAATCGATTTTTCTCCAGTTGTGTGTTTGAGATAGTTTCGAAGTAGGGCTGATGCTGGAATTGGCCTAGCTGGAAATGTCAATAGATTTTCGGCTTTTCCAAAGTATGCTAATTTCATCAACTTCTTAGTTGGAGGACCCAAGTCAAAGTTTATTGAATCACTAGTACAACTTTTCTGAGTACTTGGGAACTCATCATAACAAGATTTTTCAATTATAAGGTCCAATTCCGTTTCTTGCCTGCCATTTTCCGGTTCTGTAAATAAAAAATAAATTATTTTGTTAAGTTTCATATAGAACAATTGCTTGGTCTTGATTTCTTCTGAGTTTTGCTTCAGCAAAGCAAGAAAACTATTGAGATACTTTTTAAGATTACACTTGCATATTATATCGAACTTATTATGCTATAACGCATCCCCTTTCATTTCGTAAATCTCGTTACCCTCCCGCTCACAAGTATCGAGTGTCGCAAAAGAAAGGAATCATAACGCTATAACAAAAAAGAGAACCAATGCACGAAGTAAACAGTTCGAGCATTGCACCTTCAAATAACTTTTTTAGAGTGGAAAGATCAATAATTTTATTCAAAAAGAATCCTACTGTTTTTATATGACGATTGGTTCTAATATAAATTTTTTTATGACTGTATCACTCAAGACCATTAAAAAAATGAAGACGTTTTTTGTACCCCAAAACGGCAAAGAGTAAGTTTAAAGTAAATTACTTGAATGCTTTATATTACCTGGTGAGTTTGCTCTCATCACAGAATATTGTTCTTCGTTTTGTGCAGTGATATTTAAAAGACTACGGGTACTAGGAATTTCAGCTGAAGTATGATTGAAGGTGTGTCGCCTGCTTGTGTTTGATTCTTGATATGCTGTAAAATAAAAATTTCTTAACTGATTATTCGTGTTATAATAACGAATTATTAGATTATTCTAATTTATAATGGCATGCTTATATACATGAGATGCATTGAATTTGTAGTTGCTTGCTTGAATGAAATAAGACTGTGGGTAACATTGGACCTGGAAAAAACTTGGATCCCTCATTGTGAGCCCTCGAATGTTCGCCATATTTTACCGGGAATCAACTTCTTTTAATACAAACTTTGCTTTTACTAGTTCATTTACATTATACGTTGGGACTATATCAAAAATGCCAGGAGATTGTTATTAAGTTTTTACTGAATATTATCTCGATTGATTTATAACTAATAGGATAGAAATAGTTCTAATTTGCTTTTTGTTACGACATATTACTCTTAGTAATGTCTTATGCATCAAATGAGGAATTAAATATAGAAGAATAGAATGTGAGATTTGTTCTACATTATCTGCTTAGTTTACTTCAAACCATATTCTCACGAATTCAAGAACACCTTATGACGACTTTAAATATCTTTTACAGTACTTTCTTGTAATTTTTTACAAAAAAGTTAAAGTAGTGAAAATTATAATGAGAAGAATAAAATACTAATGTAAAATAATATCAAATACTATTACGTACAGTTATTTTCATCTAGAATCGCATAAAGGGACGTAAAACTCGTATTTTCGTGATCGACATCGGAGACCGATGAAGTTAGTAATTGCGAAGAAAACATCGAGGGTGTAGATAGCTGATCACAGGAATTCAAAGAAACTTCTTGTCGATTACGGTTCTGATAATCATCTAATAATTTACAAACAGCCTCATATCGATTCTCAAGTAATTTATAATCATTTGTTTTCTTTTTCAGTTCATCTTGTAAATTTCTCATTACTATATTCAAATCCTTCATTTTTCGTTCGACGTTTCCCATCTTAACTTCTGTAGTGGAAAGAGCGTTCTCTATTTCCTTCTCTTTTTTTAAATAAGACTCATTAGTAAATGCTATATACATCATGTAAAAATCGATTTCTGATTGCATTAAGATAATTTTTTCGTTAAGAGCATTTATGTATTCGCTATTTTTTTCCTCTATATCGTAAGACGTTTGTGTTTCTTTGTTTACACAACTCTTAGAATGAGTTACGTGTCCCACCTGGAAATTGCCCTTACGAAATTCTGGATTGAAACGTTCTGTTTGTAGTTTATTAGACTGGGTGGATTTATATACATCTAGTTGTTTCTGATAATTGTCAGTACAATTACTTTGACGAGGCTCTATTATTTTTAAATGTTGCTGATTCATTGAAAAATGTTTTGTCAATAATAAACTGTTTTCCTTCGGAACGTTCGGTATATTGTTTAAAGTTGAATTAAGTTCTTTATAATGTGAATCGTTCGCTTGACCTGTTAAATTATAAATGTGAATTATCATCTCATTTACAACACATTTCTTAATAAATGGACTATAGTCTAACAATTCATTTTTCTAATACGGTTCCTAAACACGTTATATAAGTATTTTTCAATTTACGGATAATATATATGGAATAGTTGTGTAAGTATCTGAAAAATGGCCATGCATGCAACATATAGTCAGGAGAACTTTGATGCATATTAGTTTGTCAAGGAACATGTATAAAGTGATAGAGAATATAGGTTTTCAGTAGCTTGGCTTTATTTTACCGTATGTTAAGAAGCTGCATGGAATAGATCATTAAACTCACTAAAAATTGATTTTTTAACTACTCTATTGAAAAAAACCACATTGTATAACCACATGGTAAAACCACATGGTAAAACCATGTAGTTACCATGTAGTTTACCATGTGGTTTTTTGTCTCTAATCACCACATGGTTTTTAACATGTGGTTTTTCAAAACCATGTGGTTTTCTTTAAAAAGTTTAAAAGTGTTCAGTCGATTGATTAAAAAAAAATTATATTTCATGTCTCTTGCAAGATTTGTGATTTAAAGGTTTTTCTGTCATTTTATAAAACCACATCGTTTTTTAAAAACCACATGGTTTTGAAAAACCACATTTTAAAAACCATGTGGTGATTCGAGACACAAAACCACATGGTAAACCACATGATAACTACATGGTTTTACCATGTGGTTTTGCAATGTGGTTTTTTTCAATAGAGTAAGAATACTTACGCAAGCATCTTTATAAAGCATATTCTAAAATCTAAGTCTGGAGAGATAGAGGAAAGAGAAAAATGGAGTATAGTGAATACAGAACATCAGAAGTTATAGTGTAAAAGTGTTAATCTTACACAGCTTGCCTGACGATTTACACTGATTATCAATGCTAATATCTTTTTTCGTCTTTTCTTGGATGTGTTGATGAAAGATACCTATATTTTTCAATATAAAGTCTCCACTAGCCAACTTTTGTGCCTTTATGTTGACGGATTCATTTTCACTAATTACAGGTATACCTTTTGAGCACCCACTTTTATTCTTTATCAAATACGGGGTTGTAAAGACAGTGGTGACAGGAGGTTCATTAAATATTGGAATATCAAAATACATGTCCGATTTCCTTTGAAGCCCGTTTAACAAGTTCGTGACAGTTTCTGAAAAGTAAAAGATATAAGAAAAAATTACATGACATTTAAATAACGAGACTTAAAATAATGTAAAGATTTGTGGGACAGAGCGTTTAAAGTTACAATTGATGGCATGAATTCTAAATTGTAACACTATTAAATAGTTTTGTTTCATTTAACAGTCATTCATAAATTCAAAAAGATTTTTTTGAAAATCTCAGTATTTTCTTGATTTCATGAAAAAAAGTCATTTTTATAAAGATAACTCCGCCCACTTAATATACTTATCAAATAGGTAGAACTCCCTTTATATGTTGTATTACTAGTATATAATTACCTGGGGGTATTCGAGTTATGACAACTCTTGGTTCCATCGAAAACATGTCCGGGAATAGTATTCTCCATTTACCTGCGAAGCAAATTTAGATTATTGCCACTTTCATTGGTACTTCATAAATTACAGCGACATTTTTAAAAAAAGTCTTCTTTGTAGAAAAGTTTTTGCATTAAAACTCTATATTTATTGGAATGGCAACAAAAAAGAGATTCAATAACCATATTCGATATGAAAATTTGATATCTTCACTATGTACAAATAATATAGATATATATAAGGGCTTAAAAAATTCAAAATTAAATTGTTTATGCAATTAAACATGTACATATAAATAGTAGAAGAGTAATACGAGAAAGTAGTAATCAGTGATCCATTGAAACATAGAGAAAATCAAATATATGCAATTGTATTTGTTTCTTCAACCTCGCCACCAATGGATCACTGATGCGTACCACCTCCTAATTCACATTGAAAGGCGCTTATAATTTTCAGATACTATTAGAAGTGCAAATAAGGCGTTAAATTAATTTTTTCATTCAATCATTAGACATGTTTAAATAGTGAAGTTAGCCATGAACTACGTTATCTGTCTAGTAGTAAAGAAATATGGGATCTCGAAAGAATTTCATACTAAAAAAATTAATTAGGAAGATTGATAGATATGTACCTGCATCACTTATACTGTCTTTTGCAGTTGTTTCAAGAGGCAGTGATGGATCCCCGAGTTTTTCGTGATAAGATTCCAATGATTTTGGTTTAAACATAAAAGTATTATTACTTTTTGAGTTCTCAACTTCAATACCTAAAAATTAAATTTATCTTATATCTATAAATATAGTTAAAACATGATGATAAACTTATGCTGCCAGACTAAAAACACTTTGAAAGCGTCTTTTAAATAAATTTTACATTCTGACCACTACATGAAATTTTAACATGTCAGTTAACTATCAACAATCGAGATAGTTTTTTTATCCGTAAATATTTATCAATCATTTCAATTAACAAAGATTTACTTACTTAAGAGTATTTTGAATATTGATATCAAGCTCACTTTAAGGCTCATTACCATTATCTTTTGTGCGTACTTTTGAGTATTACAAGAGTTCTCGTGTAGCTCACTTTAAAATTAATTGAAATACTAAGGTAACAGGTAATTGAAGCAAAAAGTATTTGAATTCGTAAAAGCAAATATTAATGACTTTTTATCTAGATTTTAAAAGTACAGAAAAACTTCTCTCTAAAAAATGTTGATAAAAAGCCAGACAATTTCATTTTAAAAAATTTTGACGCATAGCAGCTGTGTTAAAATTTAGTAGTTAAATTGTGCATGCACCAAGGATTAGCAATAACACACAGTACTTTACATGTTATGAAAGCATGAAATGTACTAAAAATAATATGCTTTATTTTAATATTACCTTTAATTGGAGGCAGCTCCTTTAGTGAGTTATTTAAACACTCAGAACATTCGCAAGACTTGTTTTTCTCATCAAAATAGTTATCGCTATAGTAGCAAGTAAGTTCTTGATCCACTAATACGTCTAATTCAGTCATTATAAAAATATTGCCACTCTGCTGACTAACATACCTACCATTTGCTTGGCAGCTATGATTTATAAACGCAGCAGGACCCAAAAAAAGCAGCGAGCTACCAGACCTGCTGTTTCTAAATACTGAAAAATCAAATTTCTTGGTCAGTGTCTCTTCCTCTTTGGCCGTAAGCTTTGTGCAATATCCTTGAATAGCCAGTTTAGTGTTTTTTCTTAAACATTTATTGGCAACAATTTGTACTCTGTTGTATTTATCCAGTGAGAATCTATTACATCTTTTTAATCGCACTTGCTCCTCGTTTTTCAATAAGTGAATATATAACTTTAAGTGGTCTTTAAACCAATTTAACGAAGAGATCTCAAATTTATAAAATAATCCTCCATAGTTGTGATCAAAACAGATTTTCACTATTTTATCACAGATCTCTTCTTCACTGAACTGATGATAAGAGAGCAAAATTTTTTGCACAGCTAACTTTGTTTCATCGGTAATGTTGAATTCTTGAGTGCATATTTTTTTTGTGACAAAGCCGAGATGCACATCAAGTAATATGTGCTTACACAAATCATCGATTCGCATAAAGCACTTAGAAACCATGATTTTGTTGACAATACTACTTTGACTACTTTAATGTTTAAGGGTACTTTTGCAGACCAGCAAATACTGTAGTTAAAGGTAAAGAATGACTAACGGGTACTAGCACGAACATAGAGGTATAAGAATAGAGCGCGCGATGTCCATTCAACTCTGTATACTACAGTGATGCCAGGAGTGAGAGAGATGGCTGCAAGAAGGCCCCCCCCTATAGTATCGAGCATCGAGACTACTAAGCGAAAAGGACTGAAAAAAGGGGGGCCTTCTCACAGCCATCTCTCTCACTCCTGGCATCACGCGGCCGAGCCTGTGGCGTGCTCTATTCTTATACCTCTATGAGCACGAACGCCACGAACAGATGGCCATGATCCATAGCGCCCGGCAGGGATGGGTCGCTATCACATATACACCTATTACATATATGACACATGTGTAATACATATGTGATAAATGTGATACACGTAGCAGCGTTTTAATAAGTGATGAAATTCAAGAGCGCGAAATTTGAATTGCTGCATGGGAAAAACCGCGAAAACCTAGTAGACTAAATCCCAAGCTTTTTCTCCCAGTAGCCCGGGGGACTGCAAGTTAATAATATTTTAAATGAACTATTAACTAAATAACAAGATAACTTAAATCCCCAGCTTTTTAACCCGACAACCCAGGGGACAGCGAATTATTATTGAAATGATTAAACAAAATGATTGATTAAATAACATCATTACCTAAATCCCATGCGTTTTAACCCAGTAACCTGAGGGACAACAAGAAAATATTATAATAAGTAAATAAATTATCATAACAATAACAACATAACCTATTTCCCAATCTTCTTAACCCTGTAATCCAAGGGTCAGCAAGTCATTAATATATCAAGTAAATAAATTATTATAAAAACAACAACATAACCTATGTCCCAAACTTTTTGACCCAGTTACCCGGAAGACAGCGAATAAATGATATAATAAATAAATAAATTATAGATCAAATAACAGCATAGCCTAAGTCCCAAGCTTTCTAACCCAGGAACCCATGAGACAGCCAGTTAATAATATAATGAGTAAATAAATTATTGATGTAATAACAAAGTAACCTAAATCCTTAGATTTTTAACACTGTAACCCAGGGGACAGAAAGTTTGATTATATAATGATTACATAAATTAATAATTAAATAACAACATAACCTAAATCGTTAACTTGTTAATCAAGTAACCCGCGGGGTAGCAGAATGATATCATTTTACTCTAAAAATAATCAAATTTCAACGTCACCTACATCCCTAGCTATTTTAATTCAATATAATAATAACAACTCGCTGTCCCTCTAGTAACTTCGTTGAAAAGCTTGGGATCTAGGTTATCTTGTAACTGTTATAATAATTCATTAAATTATTATATCGTTGACTCGCTGTCCCCCGGGTTACTAGGTTAAAAAGATTGGGATTTTGGTTATGTTGTTATCTTATCAATAATTGATTTATTTATTACATTATTAATTTTGCTGTCCCTCGGATTACTGGGCTAAGAAGCTTGGGATTTAGGTTATATTGTTATTCAATTATTAATTTATGTAAACATTATATCATCAAACTTGCTGACCCCTAGGTTGCTGGGTTGAAAAGCTTGGGATTTAGGTTATGTTGTTATTTATCCATTAATTTATTTGATTACTATGTTATTAACTTGCTGTTCCCTGGGTTACTGAGTTAAGGAGCCTGGGATTCAGGTTACTGGGTTTTTGCGGTTTTTAGATTTTATGTTATTACAACAATGTTTTTATTTCAACGCAAGAAAAGTCAGCGCTCTGGGTCCCCTGGTATTCGATTTTATGTCATTACAATACTAATGTTATTAATTTTAACGCAGGAAAAGTCAGCGCTCTTGGTCCTCTGGTATTTGATTTTCTGTTATTATAATAATTCAAACGCTAGATAACGTTACATAAATTCGTCATACTTTTATTATAGTATTAGCTCACACACTTATTGTAAAACAGGCCTAATTTTTTCAAATTATCTACGGACTACTCGACCAATGAGCGTGAGGCAGTACTTGCGGCCAACTTCAAGTAGGGCGGACGTTTCTCATGCACCCTCTAATTCAGGCCCCCCCCCCCTGGTCAGATTTAGTGCTTCGATAATCGAAATACCATTCGAGAGTTTTCCGTCACTGTTCACGCAGGAAGGAAGCTCAGTAACATTTACGAAACTTTTTGTGTGTGACTTCGATTATGTGGAGGAACGTGACGGTAAACTCTCGAACCCCAGGGGTAAGATTTAGTGCTTCGATAATCGAAATACCGTTCGAGAGTTTACTGTCACGTTCCTCCACATAATCGAAGTCA
>JAPYYV010009387.1:0-18394 GCA_030522625.1 Copidosoma aretas | reverse complement strand
GGGGGAGGCGGCGTTTGTGTGACTTTGCTTCGACCTTCGTACGAATGATAACGGATTCAATTAGGTGTATTTTTTTTTTTTTTTTTTCTCATACAAGTTTGATTCGCACGCGCTGACTTAATATCAAATCAGAAAAAAGAAAGAAAAACATTTTTTCCAGCACACGAACAATTCCTTCGATTCATGTTTCCGTCAATGATGAATAATGTTTATACGCCTCGTACTCCGCAAATGCAAGAATATACCTCGAACTGCATGTTTCGTTAAATGATCTATTTTTTTTACGAAAAGTAGATTCACAAAGTGTATATGCATCAACTAAATTTATTTTTTACAAAATCAAAGTACATTTCATGCATTTTGACACACCTGATCAAACATTTTTTTTATTTTTTACTTTATTTTCCAATTAAAACCATATTTATTTTTCTTTCGAACGTCTTGTTCCATTGCTTGCAAAACCCGTATTAGTTACATGAATTGGAAATCACCAAATATGTTACCGTCACTTTTCCACAGTAGATTTGTCCAGCCAAACAATGTCTCGTGGTGGATTTCGTGCCATTATTAATTACGTGTAGTTTTACGTGAATATTATTTTACCATCAATATACTTATGCTGATACAACAGAAATGATCGTTCGACTTTTCATCTATAATTTTCTGTATAAGATATATTTTTACTTATGTTTGCGGTCTTAAAGCAAAACTTTCTTCAAAATAATGAATTATTCATATATACATTTGCGAAGTTGTACTTTGAAAAAAAATTCCACGATGGTAAATATGAAAATGTTGTATGTGAAATGTAGGATTCATGAGCTAAAGTCATAAAGCCTTTACGAATACGATTCTAGTTTACTTTCAGTAAAAATAGTGAATAGCGAATTTCGTGGTATAAAAATCATACAGAAATATACCGAAAACTTTATACTTTACCCTTTGAAGAGCCACCAGAACAATTTTACCTGCCTTTTGCACTAGTCGTGTATTGTATAACATAATTACCCTAGCACGAAACAAATTAATTGTGTGTAACAATGAGATTCGTGTATACTCGTCGTTGTTCCGAATATTTTTTTCCTACTATTATTAATAATATGTTAAACGTTCGAAAATTGTGAACTGTTAATATTTATTTTTGAAACACTATATTTTCCAGTTTGCTAATGTAGCCATATCTCTTTGCAAGAAGTTTATGTATAAAATTATCCACTTATGATAATTATAAAATTATTTGCTGTATATTTACGATATTTTTTATGGTACGTTTTTTTCTAACAATCCTAAATGGTTGGACTTGAATTTTCTGTAGATTTAAATTTGACGATTTCAATTTTTCGGGTTAAAACCAAAATTGAAAATTTATACTAATTTTCGTTAGTATATTCGAAGTATAAAAGAAGCGATTTAAGGAGTGATACCTTAGAAAATTCAAATTTGGGAAATAAAGGACAACCATAAAATTATAGTTCGTGGAAAAAACTAAATTGGCACAAAATAAAAAATTATAGTTCGCGGAAAAAATATATATTTTCTCTGTGTCGAAAAACCTGAATGTCGAATGATGTGGTATAATGTAGCGTGTGATTTTATGTGTGAGATATAA
Organism: Copidosoma aretas; assembly: GCA_030522625.1. NCBI lineage: Eukaryota > Metazoa > Arthropoda > Insecta > Hymenoptera > Encyrtidae > Copidosoma > Copidosoma aretas. The sequence goes on along the minus strand of JAPYYV010009387.1, from coordinate 16,785 downwards.
TTTAAAGTGTTTTGCCTATGTCTCTGTAATGCTCCACATACCATAATTATTTTTTATTTTTTTAAATTTGGCTGCCTCAAAACTGGCTTTTTAAAATCTTTTCTACGAGTCAACATTTTTCACTACTACTATTTTTTTCCGTAGTTTTGTAATGATGTTGCAGCATGAAATTCTATTGACAATAATTTGACCATAATAATCGGAATTTCTCGTGTAAGTTATTTATTTTTAAAAATTATTTTTAATATAAAAAAATCATCACAATTTGTTTCATTAATGATACATACTAAGAGAAAAAAGATATGTATATTTTATTTCATTAAAACAAAAATGAATGATTTCAGATGTATACTTTAGAATTTCATGGTACTATTTCAATACATACGTATAAAATAATGAATGAGTAAAAAAAAATTATATACTTAAGAATATAAATAAATCGTTTGTCTCTCCAAATATCTTTGTATGTATAAGAAAATAATGTGTCTAACAAGATTGAAAAAAAAAAAAAATAGCGCTGTAGTGAGTCGTAAATTATTAATTATTGTCAATGATGAAAAATCAATTTCCAAGCTCGTTTGTTACTGTATCCAAAAATCCGATCGTAGTGAATTTTATTGTTTGAATGCGCAATAAATTGTAAGTAGGATACGTCCCACCTCAATTATACATCAGTACTGAATTGTTTTCGACAATGATGAATACTTGTATGATATGCAACCGAATCAAGCTGTGTCGCCTGTTATCATGTATTTTTCGTATTTTCATATAATACTTATCTGTGTCAACTTGAGCATACCTGCAGCTCGACCACCGCACTCGACTGAATGTAATACACACCCTTACGATAAATATGTGTTATGTATATCCATACACCCCCTAAACTCCGATACTCGACCTGGCAGATATACTTACTCTCACCGAAACGAAACAACATAAAAGGAGCCAAAACACCCAAAGAATCAATTGACCGGTTATCACACTCTGTCGACAAAAACAACAATTTGTGTTCTCTGTACTGCTACCGATCAGTCGCCAAATAATCACCAGGACGCCAGCGGCAGCAGCTCGTCCCCCGCGAAGCAAGACTTTGAAAATCAGCAGCAGCAGCAACCCCTGCTACCCAGGAGCAGTTCAGCATACGCTCTGAATCCAAGCCTGACCCCCCAAGTGAGCCAGGACGAAGAGGAGTGCGACTCGAGCGAGGAACTGATGGCCAAACCAACGCAGCAGCAGCAGCAGCAGCAGCAGCAGCAAAAATCACCACCACGGCAGACCGTAGCGCCAACGGCATCGGCCGAGCCGACCGTCTTCCGGCTGCAGTTCCTCGGATCCGTCGAGGTCGAGGAGGAGAGCGGCCGCAAGCGGCGCAAGAGACTGAAGAAGCACATGGTCGAGGAGGCTGTCACCAAGATTAAGGTGCCCCCCTTCCCCTTCCTGCTGCCCGATCCGTTGAAGGAGAGTGCGCGCTGTTGTTGCGATTTTTTTTTTTAGACAGTTATCGGGCACTGGCCGAACCAACCGAATCGAGAGGGGGTTGAAATCCTCACGAGAATCGCAGGGTTGCCAATCCCGGTGCACAGTGTGTCTCCGAACAGAGGTGTGCGTGCGAGATTCGTGGAATTTTTTTGAAAAGTACGACCATACGACGCGCAGTGCGAGATTCGTGGAATTTTTTTGAAAAGTACGACCATACGTCGCGCAAGGTACAATTTTAACCATCACAGTTGTTTCGTGGTTTTTTTCTTTTTTTTTCTTTTTTTTTCTTTTTTTTTCTTTACGGCCAACGCTGGTGTTCCCGTAAATCGATCCTCGCATCCGAAAGTGCTCCTTCCCTGCCCGAAACGCGATGCAATGCTCAGCCGCATAAATATTATACACATACCAATCGCTACATTTGTAACGCCTAAGCCTCCTTACAGCCTCTGTACTTTATACTTTTAACATTGAACCATTAACATTTAATTTAATGATAAGAACCAAGAAAAAAAAAAAACCCCCCAACAGAATAATAATTTTTGCATTGCTAATGTTAACCAATTGCATTTTTCATCTTTTCCATGCTGCTTTCGCGAGTAGGCTCTGGTAAGTTGTTGTTCCATCTCGTTTTTTTTCCGTTTTTTTGTTTATTTTTGTTATTTCTTCTTATTTGCATACTTTTCTTTTTTTTTTTCTTCTTTTTTTCAAACGCTTTACTCAATGCGTGTGCTTCAAGGGGATGATGTAGCTATGATACTTAATTTTGCCCGCATTACGTTAGGCTATACCTAATGATGATCATGACGATAATGTATTGATTCCCTTGACCAAGCGCTTGACTGCATACTTAACTGTTGCAGTAAAATTTGCTAGTGTATTTATAAAATAGTATAGTATATCATATTGTGCACGGAGTGCGCGAAGCTGGGAGGACGCCGCGCGCACTTGTGCTATAATCTATTTTTTGACCCTCGGTGTGCGAGATACTTCAACTTCGCGTGCTTTTTTTATCCACGAGTATGCAAATGTCAAGTACTTTACGGACACGAGAAGTTGAACTTGATGCACGCGGAGTGTCAAAGAACAGCGAGGAAAACTCGATAAAAATTGCGTGACCTTGGTGAATCAATAATACGATGAATCCAAACTGCAACCTGTAGGCACCGGAGGGCGAGTCACAGCCGAGCACGGAGGTGGACCTATTCATCTCGACGGAGAAGATAATGGTGCTGAACACGGACCTCAAGGAGATCATGATGGACCACGCGCTCCGCACGATCTCCTACATAGCGGACATCGGCGAGCTGGTCGTACTGATGGCCCGACGGCGCTTCGTGCCCCACGAGATGGACGAGGCGCCGAAGAACCGCACGCCCAAGATGATCTGCCACGTCTTCGAGAGCGAGGAGGCCCAGTTCATAGCCCAGAGCATCGGCCAGGCCTTCCAGGTGGCCTACATGGAGTTCCTCAAGGCCAACGGCATCGAGGACCACAGCTTCGTCAAGGAGATGGATTACCAGGAGGTACTCAACTCCCAGGAGATATTCGGCGACGAGCTGCAGATGTTCGCCAAGAAGGAGATGCAGAAGGAGGTCGTAGTTCCCAAGGCCAAGGGCGAGATACTCGGTGTTGTGATAGTCGAGTCGGGCTGGGGATCTATGTTACCAACCGTCGTTATCGCCAATCTGGCGCCGGCCGGCGCGGCGGCCCGGTGCGGTCAGTTGAACATCGGCGATCAGATAATCGCCATAAACGGCGTCTCGCTGGTCGGGCTGCCTCTGTCGACCTGCCAGACCTACATCAAGAACTCCAAGAACCAGACGGTCGTCAAGCTCACGGTCGTGCCCTGCGCGCCTGTCGTTGAGGTTAAGATTAAACGGCCGGACACCAAGTACCAGCTCGGCTTCAGCGTCCAGAACGGGGTTATCTGTAGTCTGCTGCGCGGCGGGATTGCCGAGCGCGGGGGTGTGCGCGTCGGTCACCGCATCATCGAGATCAACAACCAGAGTGTCGTCGCCGTACCGCACGAGAAGATTGTCAACCTGCTGGCTACCTCCGTTGGCGAGGTTCGTTTGGTCATGGAGCTTATACGGACGTGTTGGGAAAAAAAAAGCTCACGATTGTTCTTTTTATTCTGTTTTGCAGATCCTCATGAAGACGATGCCCACGTCGATGTTTAGGCTGCTGACGGGTCAGGAGTCGCCGGTGTACATATAAACGTGCTTGCGTGCGGTGAACGGACAATATACGTCAACTTGCTACCCTGAGCCCAAATTTTCCAGCTTCGGAGCCTCCTGCTGATGCCGCTGCTGCTGCTACGTGCGACTACAACTACAACTACAACTACAACTACAACTACAACTACAACTACAACACTACTACTACTACTACTACTACTACTACTACTACTACTACTACTACTACTACTACTACTACTACTACTACTACTACTACTACTCCTACTACTACTACACTACTATTGCTATACTACTACTGCTAACTACTCCCAGAGCCGATAAGTCAGCTACAATATAGCTATACTCTTCAGCTATACAATATAAATCATTGATTCTGTTATTATGAATAATATTCTTTTATCGCACGCGCGCGCGCGTGTGTGTGTGTGTGTGTGTGTGTGTGTGTGTGTGTAGCTCCGAGGCGCTGGGATTCTTTCATCATCATACACATACTTGTACGTTTTTACGTCGTCGTGTTCGTTTTTTGTCAATTTTTAACTTTTTTTTTCTTACTCTCTAAACTGACTAGCACTATCCAACGGAAAATTCTTTTGTATGCCCAATTTTATTCAGAACTCGGCTATTTTCGATTGGTTCAGGGAATGACCAATTTTTTTTCTTTTGAGCACAACAAATATTAAATATATATTATATTGCACAGACTGCGGTGAGATAGCGAATGCATGACGCCGAAGGATATATATCACACTGCGAAAGTATCCCATCGCAGGTAACGCACGCACATTGAAAAACGTTTGACGACGAAGTACGTGGATTGAGGGAACATTATGTATAGACATAAAAAGAAGACAAAACTTGCACAGATTATAAATAGCACAAAAGCTTTTCAAGTATATTGTCTAGAACGAGGCTGAAAAACTGTACATTATTATTATGATCGTATACTTGATGTATAGTATATGATCGCAAGGAGAGGGTGAAGAGAAGGTACAACAATCAGCAATGCGTTGTGACTGTCAAGGAAATGAATAAAAATATTGCTTTTCAATTTTTCGCACTAGATATATATATATATATACATATATATATATATATATATATATATATATATTTAATTTATTACTCTCTCGACGTTATTCTCATTCAGGAAAAAGAGTGTTTTTCAAAATGGATGTCGAGAAATAATAGTAATAATAAGATGATGTATCAATACTAGAAAAAAAAAAGAAAAGTTTGTACCGATTGACTTTTGCTTGGCTCACGTTATTATCTTATTCATTTGTATTATTGACTTTACAATATGTGAATTGCGTACATAAATGTACTCATATAATATAAGTACTAACACGTTGAAGAATTTGATGCAATTATTTATACTTTGAAATCCAAGTGTACAGTATTTGAAAGTCTACAGTGAAAATCGACGAGATGTTCATTAAATTGTTAATTTTTCTTTTCTTTATTAAGTATAAGTAAGAGATAAACAATTCACATGGTGAAGAATATTTCATCAAATATATAGAATTTGCACTGATAATACGTTCTACTTTTGTTTGAAACAAAACCATAACGCGAGTTAGAAAAATGAAATATTTTTACACAACAATAGTGAAGAAATGTTCATTTTGTCTGTTTTCATTGCATACCCGGCTTTCAAAGTGTATATTGTTAAAAGGGCATAAAGTTTTGCAGAAAAGCTACAGTGAACCATTAAGTGGTTTTCCAAACTTTTTGATGAACATTCATCATATCAATGCATTTTATTCATACATTTTTTATCATCTAAATTTTTATTGCAACTATGCTTTTCTTAGAGAAAGTTCAAAGAATAAACAATTGATTAAGAAAAATGAGTATTAAGAAAGAAAAAAATATAATAAGTGTGAGAGTAACTATATGTTGAAAAAAAATAAGTCAAGCATGAGAGTGTAAATGATGGTAGGAGCTCGTAGGTCACGAAATATATATCGATGCAAAAGTTTATTCTCATCGACAAAATCCACTGATAATTTATTACATGCATAATGATTCGTATAGTAAATGAGAATTTAGTTTAGAAAACAGTGGAACATCGATGAACTTTAGCATGGACAGAATTGTTTCCGTGATTCGCGCATTTAGTTGTAAATGTAAAACGGTGTGTTAGTGGGGTCAATAAAGATCTTCATATACAGTTACGGGAAAACATGATTGATGTTAAAGATGAAAAAATGGAAAAGAAGTCTTACCTAGTCATTAATTGCTAAGATTTAAATAAATAGGGTTTATTATTAATATGAATAAATGGAAGCTTATAATTCGAAAGACGTTTAATGCAGAATACTCGCGATGGCCATATATTAGCGGAAGTTATTACCTACACGCGACTGATTTTCATCTTAAGAATCAAACTATTTTTTTGTACCCTCTGTCTATTTTTTATCAAGAGAATTCCTACGTTTGATATTTTCGTAAAAAATACGTGTTAAAAATTTTTATTAAATTTATTAAGTATGTAGACGCATCAGTAAATTTTATTTAACTCACTAGTCAAGAACATCCATTCAATTATTGCAAATTTTAATACGTTACAGTAAAATTAAAAAATATTCTTACAAAAGTATATTAGTTACTATGGCTTGCATTTTTAAAAATTTTAACGATATAGAAAGTTCATACGAAAGTTCCAAGTTAGCTAGTGGAAAAGTATTTTTTTGTTCATTGATAGTGTCTTACGAAAACAACCTGGTGTAATATCTCTCAGTCGCCTTAATCGAAAGCAAAGATTAAATACTATCTCGAACATAAAGGAGGTGCATTTTTAATCAAAGAATAATAAATTTGAGTATGGTTCGAATTAATAGGAGCAAAAAAGAAAAAGGTACCAAAAGCCAATGAACAAAACTGTGTTAAATCTTGCATAATATAAAAAAAAATTGTCTCACAAGAGTTACAGCTTGCATTTATGTCAGTGTATATTTTATTCAAACTCGGCTGTAATTTTTAATGATTTTAATGAAGAAAAAAAATACAATTTTGCGGACGCTCAACAATCGACAGTCTGCTTAAAACGTTAAAAAATTTTAATTCGCGTACCTTTCAGTATCTATAGCATGTAATTGTACCTTTGATGAGCATCTGTAAAATTGCACGGTTTTTCATTTTGCATTTCTACCAAAAAATGTTGTACTATATAAATATATCATTATGCGTTTAGTTAATTGCGTAGAAAATAATTATTCATTAAATTATCCAAAGAGACATTTGTCTATCACTTCAGAACAACCTATCGAATTACATTGTATGCTTACTAAAGTGGAATCCAGGATAATTTATGTAATTGATACAGTGTTGGTCAAATACTTGATTTTTTTGAACAAATAAATGTATGATTAACGCTATATGAAGAATTATATTTTATTTCCTGAGATGTTGTTAAACGCATTTTTATATTTAAATCACGTATGTATGGTAAAACAATGATAATAATAATGACAGCAAGACATTAGAACAACAGAGCCTAAATATAAACAAAAATTTTTTGTTTCGCAGGGCTGTGCACTTGTTAGTTTTTTTACTATGTTTTTTCGTTGAAAACCTGACTGAAAAGTCTAATTTCCGAAATTGCTCGCGTAATCTCTTAGTGATAAGGCGTTGAAAAAACTACTAATTAATCTTCATTATTTATTGTTACAGTTATCATTATTCAATTGTTGTTGAAGTAAACGAAAAAAAACAACTATAAAAAATAATAGCGGGAATTCCTGACTGCAAAGAAATACATTCATCGCAAACAAATAAATTAAAAATTTGAGACTGCGTACAGTGAATCGTTAAATATAGCGCTTTTTTGAGTCATTTTAAATAAATAACAAATAAAACCTTAAAAAAAACAATTAACAATAAGACGTAAACATATTGAGACAAAGAACAAATCAAGTTAAAAAATTGTAAAGCAAAGAAAAAAAGATGCAAGTAAGTAAAGTTGAACACGTTAAAAGTAAGCAACTTACATACAGTCAAGCATAAACTTTCCGAGCTTTTTGCATCGACTTCATAAAATTCCAAAACGCGCGCTCAAATATGCAAGTACACACATTTCTTGTTTTTTTTTTTTTTTATTATAAAAAACGTACATGTATTAATGCAATCGCTGAATCAATTTTAAACAGCGGACAAAATAAAATTGCAAAAAAAAATTAATTCACAAAAATATAAAGACTAAGTATAGTTTTGAAAAATTAATAAATAAAAAAAAATGAAAACGCAGATGGTGAAGAAGTTTGCAATCAATTTGGTTGCCCACTTTTATAAAATAAGATTGGGCATATGTCGTATGTGTGTATACATGTATACAAAAAAGCATTGATAATTGATATTCGATGCACACGTGCTTACAGATAAAAAAAATAATAGAGCTTGTGCTTTGAACTGACATGACATGCATACGAGAACGGAATATCATGACTATCCAATGTTTGTGAATGTATTATAAGTAAAATGTGTAACAAAATAAACTGTAATTTTGAACTTAAGAATGATTTTATTTCAAGAACCTGAATGCAAGTTTCATTCATGGGACTATCCTCAATACTTTAGAAATTGTTCCTCCAATAACAAGTGCAAAGGACATTCATTGGTTTTTATCGTGAGTATTAAACTATAAAACAAAAATAGAGATGGAAGTGTATTAAAAAGTAAAAATAATTTTTGTATGTTTCATGAGATTTTTTTATTTTACTTTATAAAAGTACTCGCTCCTCAAACAATCATCTTCCTTACTTAATTAATTCGTTATACAATAAACGAGAAATCTTAAGTCTTATCTACAAAAAAAGAGATACCTTACTGCTTTACTCAAAATTAAAACTAGGATATCAGTTCATCCTCTTTTCAACTTATTTCTATATTTAAGATATTGATTTTATAATGGACGACTGGCAGAAATATTTCTTCTGAGACAGTAGTATTATCGTTTTTCGCGAAAACAGCAATAAATTAAATCATAATAGATAAAATTATTGTTAAAAATTAAATCTGAAGATATTTTATTGCAGATTCAGTTTTCGTATCAATTTGAAATGCAAAAAATAATCTGCCAGTTAGATGCAGCATAAGAACATTTCCAATTCTTATGTTTTTCGTTTACATTATTTTTCGTCTTTTTTTAGCAAGTTTTTCAAAACGCATTCTTTAGGTTTGGTTTTTATTAATCATCACTAGAACATTTTATTTTCTGATAACTTCAATGCAGTAGTGACAAATTAAAGAAATGTTTGTATTTTTAAATTGAATAAAATTTAGCAATCAAGTGATAATTCCAAAATATTAATAAAAAAGGTGTCAAGAATGAAGTTATTAATATTCACTAAATAAATGACAAATGCTAAGTGTGAATGCATAATTTAATATACTTGCATCGAAATTGTTTGTAATAAAAAAAAATTAATATTCCATACCTCTTGATTTCTTCAGAGTCAAAAACAACATGCAAAGGGAAATAAAAAATTATCAAGCATACACGTGAATGTCTTAATATATAATTTTCGATTTCCCAATATTGCAACTAAACGAAATACCGAAAGAAATGTGTCCATAAGTAAGAAGGCTTTTGAATGAAAGATAAAGACGCCTTTTTCCCTGATTCGCCTTACTCATCATAGTCGTTTCTTAGTATCGGCACGCTCGCCACCAATATAACAATCCTTGCGTTGAGATCAATTTTCCATGGCATATCTACGCGTCCATTCTTTGGCATTGCGGATCGCTTCGCTCTCATTAATTTTCCAAAGTTCTGCAACATCATTTGCTAAAGGATCATCTGGATTTGGAGCACTTAGTAATGCCTGTATCGACAATAAAACGGTTCTTATTTGCAACGCTGGACTCCATTTATCTTTTAGAATATCCAGGCAAATTCTTCCAAGTCTAGAAAACCAACAATGTTTGAAAGTGTCCATCGACTATTGTCTATGTATCAAAAGTTTGTACATTACCTGTCAATATTTGGATGATAAATTTTTGTAATAAATCTAACTTTTGGTGCAGACATAGGATAATCTTCAGGTAAAAACAGTTCAAGTTTAAAGAGACCTCCTTCGAAAGGAGAGTCCTCAGGACCTGTTACAATCACGTGAAAGTATCTGGCATTGGTATCATCAGGTACGGCACTGATTCCTGGAACTGGTTCTTGCATGAGCCTTTGTGTTTCTTTGATAATCCTACGTGGTAATGCAGCCATATCTTTGTTTTTAATCCCTGTAATCAAATACAAGACACAACAAAGTTGTGATGTTTAGTAGAGTTACTTGAAAAAAATGATGAAAAAACGATTTACCTTAATTTTATTGAACACTATGATTAACCTACAAAAGGGATGGAAAAAACAATGGAAAAAAATTAGTCATGCAAGTAACACAATTATTAAATAATAAAAAGCACCTGACAAACGAACGGGTGGTGATTTAAGGTTAAGTACGTCACACTAACGCAATACCAAGCCACAAATAAGTACTCGTATTTTAATAAGTTAGTCCAGATCGATGAAAAAATAAAGGTGCACTATTCGCAGAAGTCAAATTAGTCAAGAATAGCTCGATAAAAAAGAAAATATTAATTCCTTTAGGATTAAAAAAAAAGTTAGCAACGATTTCCAGTAACAATAATAACAAGAAAGAAATATATGCTGTGCTAGGTTCGAGAACAATCAAGCCAACAGCTGAAAGAATAGGCATGGAAGAGAGGAATGGAAAAAAATTTACAATAAAATAAATTGTACTAATACGTGGAGGATCGCAATATTCGCAATGTGTCAGTCAGCCAGCAGCAGCAGCAGCCATAGAGATATTATACATAGAGTAGGCACACTAGGCACTAGGCACTAGGCAAAGCCACCGTTAAAGCGTTACTACGGTAAAAAGAGATGCAACATCGAGCTACCTGTTTATATCTCTCTGTGGTCGCTGCTGATTGCCTGATTGGCTGCCGACGTTTCGACATACACATATAGTGATATAGTCCTTAAGGACTGCAGAGATATAGACAGGTAGCTCAATGTTTCATCTCTTTTTACCGTAGTACCGCGGTCCACTCACAGACTTGCGCCTACTTGACTACTCTATCTACAATACCTATCTCTATGGCAGCAGCAGAGGCGCATATCTTTTATAATAAGAAACTAGCAGAAGAAATGGGAAGAAGAAATGAATATAAAGAGCCTATAAGCAATAAGCAATTTATATATTGGTTTAGGTAGAGGTATTGTATTATTATTAAAAAAAGGGAAGCAAAAACAAGACTAATGGACCAAAAAGATCAAATCGATCCTTTTGGGTATGTATTTTGTCAGATGCTAGGAACCAAAACTTGCCCAAATGTATTAAAAAGAAATTGAAGTTGAAATCGTTGGAAAGTTTCCAATGGAAACTTCGAGCATGTACTACTTACTAAGGTTGGAAACCGCTGTAAGTTATTGCCGAGAAGTTTTTAAGAGAAAAAAATGGTAATACGATGTGAGGGCTTCGAAGAGGAGGTAAACCAGGTATGACATCGAATCGCAAGGAGATGTACTTATACTTATAATAATATAACAAAATAGTTGTATTAAGTATACCTGATACAAATAGGATGGAAGAAATTAGGCTGTGCGATAAGCCTGCACTGCCTGCAGGCCAGACAATATTGGCAATTGGCACCTGAAAGCACGAGTTTCAGCGCACCCTATGGCCGAAAAATGAACTATAGGAGAGGTGAAGGAGCCATTGCATTACACTGTGTGGTATGAGAAATTCATCGATTAAACAATGTAAACATGAATTCTACTCAATAAATAAACTTAGGACAAATACAGTTTCATCTACTTTATTAATAAACACAGTTTTGCAGTCAGACATTGCCCAAGAATCGAGAACTCAATGAATTCCCTATACCTCGCAATGTACTTTTCACCTCTCCGTCCATTTAGTTCAAAATTTGGTCACACGTAAGTTTATTTTATTTCTATAATTCCAAAATAAACAGTTATAACTTTGCTATGTGATTGTTTGTGTCACAGATGTAATTGTGGAATCGTTACTCTATTGTTAGAGTTGTTACTTTTATTTTAGTATTACAAGTAAATACCAGCATTTGAATTTCGCGATTTCCGAATTAATTAGATCCGCCGAGTGTAAGGTAGTAATACTAATAATAATATTAATAATATTACTGGCTGGGACTTATCAATAGTAAGTGGACTTTAGTTTAATTCGTTAATCGGGAAATTCAAACATATAATTCCTATTGGCCAATTCTGATAATACAACCTCTCTCATTGGAGGATTTGATATTACCCACTCAACGAATTAAATTAAGTCCACAGTACATAATTTACGTAAACACATTTGGGAGGGTGGAGGGGAGTATGTTATTTGTTTATTATTGATACCGAAAGGGGGGAGGAGGAGTATTCGAATAATTTTACGTCAGCAAGTACTACATTTAACTTGAATAATTTTATCTTTCCCACCACTCATACTTTCTCATGGTTTCATCGCGAGAGATCGATTGACACCCGGCGAGTATTTTTCACATAGTTTTTTCAAAATTCTTTTTTATTAGAGATTTTTGCTTCTTTATAGAGGAAGCTTTGTATCGGTAAAAACAGATTTTGTGAATATACGTTAGAAATGTCTTATACAGTGTCTGAAGTAAAAAAATACCATTTTTAGAACAAGTTCGTCTGTGTGTATGTTTTTTTGAAGCGAAACTTCTTATGGCGCATTGTGCACTTCCCCTGTCTTCCCGGTATTGAGATATTTGGGATCGGCAACATAGCGCTAGCGCCACTGCCCTGTGAATCTCCATAAAGTGGCAACTTTTGGTAAAAGCGAGAGAAGGCTCATGACTGCCAGCGCCACCAGCTTTCCTATATATCTATCCTTATACGTTTTACATTGTGGCAAAACTCTGAAGTAGCGAGAGGTGGCTCTACTTATGCTGCCGATCCCAATGGGGACCAAAATGAAAATTTCTCGACTACGGTGACGGCGGAAAAAAAACAGTGACCATCGAGAATTGAACCGGCGTCCGGCGCCCTTCAGGTTACGGGACTAAAGCTTATCCATGCTACAAACACATAGGGTACTAATTCAACTAATTGTGTACATTTCGTGCAACTGTCTTATAAACATCATTTGTACACTTTTACTATTGTAGCTGATTTATTTATTATCAATTATTATATTCAGAAATTTACACACAAAAAATTGAATCATTTCAAAAATACTATTTATCATTAATTGGACGAATAAACTAATAGTAGTTTGAAATTTACTTCATGATATTCGCGGTTAACCCTAAAATTTTTACATTCCTATTATTATTCCATTGTGATAAATTGTCAAAAATTTGATTTCACTCACGATGCGCAAATCGATTTGTTTGGATTGATGTAGCTTATATTTAAGGTATACTATATGAATTCAAAGGTAATCGATATTTTTTATATTAATTATTGTTTACCTATGTTAATTGCAATTGGAATATCCAAATTGCTAATAAATAAAATAACATCTGGTGTCATAAGAAATATTTTGAAATTTCGATGAAGTCTGAAAAGCTGAGAACAATATGGATATACTAAAATCATAGCAAATCATATGAATATTATATTTAAAAAACGGCACATCTTAATGATCCAAAACTTTGGTATTTAAATCCTAAAGACATCAAAAATAACATTAGAGTTTTTTGAAATAATCTATATACAGAGCGGTTTTTTTAAATCGATAACAAAGTCTTTTTTCGAGGGGTGACCTTATACTTCCCATGTTAAAGAGTCCAACTATGAAAATTTATATCTGTAGAACGGTAAGTGCAATCCTTATAAAATTTTAACAGCTTATTTATAGCAGTGTAAGAAATTAATACACAAAGTGTCAGAACCCTTACCGATTATGCATATATTTCGTACATTTTCGGTAAGGGAAATTTCTATTGTGAGTGAGCATCGTGAACAACATGTTGTGTGCACCCTCAATTTTAATGGCATTGTACATGCTCATGACTCATGACGATTATTGTTTTAGAATTGCAAGATCAATTATTTTGGGGTCAAAATATATCGAAAAATCAACGTACTTCGTGCACGCTCCCTATATATGCTCATTACTGCGCTCTTCATATGCTTTGAGGGCTGATGCCGAGTTGGGTCCCGAGTTGGATCTTTAAAATCGTCATTACATTACGTAACGACTTTTTTCATGATTTTCGATTCCCACCCACCCTATGTAAGAAAGCATAAGATTTTCATAAATCCCCTCCCCCCTGCAACTTCTTACGTAATTAAACAAACTGTTTCAAAATTCCATGAATACTTTAAAATATTATTTTAAGATGTCTGTGAAACTTAAGCCATCACTGCTAACTCTCCAAATTCTAGACTAAATAGCAGAAAAGTGTACAAAGATAAACGATTTCTTCGAATATTAGAAATGAAAACATAATACTATATTAAAAAAAACTCGTCTTAATTGTACTGTAATAAAAGTCATGACGGAAGTTATACGGCCGGTGGTTTTACGTAGTGAAACGTTGCTATGCCGTTGAAAAGCCGCTACAAATCATTTGTTTTAATAATTACGTAAATGACTCATTGCCTTCCACCCTCCCCTATGAAAGAATTCATAGAGAATTTCGAAACACCCTCCCTCCCTAGAAACCCTTACGTAATTTAAGGACGATCCCTTTTAGACAGTGAAAAGTTGCAGTATTTATAGATTTTCTCAAACAACTCGAATAGTGACTCAACAATTATGAATAGTCAAGATACAATTTTCTTGAATAATTTTTTATACATTATAATATATGTGCAACTATATTTTTACAATGTTTATAGATACAATTTTGCAAAAATTAATTTGATTTCTTTTTATTTGCAAAATTTAATTTCTATGTCAGTTACAAATAACACTTGTAAACACGTTTTTTTTAATGCATGGGCCTACAGTATTAACTACAATACAATGAGTATGGAAGCTTCGCTTCTGCCAGGCGTCCGACGCATGCATTTTTTTTTCATATAAAACAAACACCTACTGACGTGGTGTAATTATTTCTTAGGCTTTATTGTAAACTTAGTACATATAGCCTTACTCGTATGAGACACTTTTTAACGTTATATATTAAATTCGCAGAATCGTGTACATTTGTTACGTGATTAATGTTACAATATATTGTGTACAATCGCTTTGTCGCAGTATTATTAACATCTTTATTTTATCGGTACGGTTTTTCATATTATTGGTGCGGTGAGGTACTATTATAAACAGCTCGCAGAGTGAAGTGTTTATACAGTCGGTGTCAAGGATACTTTTCCCGGTGAAAACAGCTCCGAATAAAACTGAGTGTTTTTCACCGGGAATCGAACCACTCGACCCTAGAACAGTGTTGTTTCTGTGACTAGCACGCTAACCGCCGAGCCAACACTGCTCCTGTATGTATGTAATCAGTCATATCTCAGAAACCTTACGACCGATTTCAATGATCTAGGGCTTAAAATGTTTGGTGTCGTGCCCTGGAAAAAAAATTCAAATACCTTACTAAATAAGGTCTTATACTAATTTTTGATGTCCAAAAATCGGTTTTTTTGTTATTCTCGGGGTGAAAAAATTTTGTATCGATTTTTTAAACAAACAATGCAAACCTACACCGTCACAACCGTGTTTTTTCCTCATTTTTTTTCCCAATCAGCTATATACATATCCGATATATATATGTATATATGTATATAAATAGTTGATTGGGGGAAAAAATGATGAAAAAACACGGTTTTATCGGTGTAGTCGCGTGACGTTTTGGGATCCTAATATCCCATGAAGTATTAAAATGGCTTTGTTTTCCATTTTCAATTATCTTTTTTACTTAATTATGTGGATTTTTTTTTATTTTAGAAAAACAAGTTTTTTGAAAAATCAGTGATAGAGTATCTTATAAATTATTCGTCTATTCAAGTGATTTTGATGATTCAAGGTTAAAAATGTTTGTTTTTTTTTAGAAATTAGGGTTAAAAATTTTTTTTTTTATTTTCTTTTATTGGTTTTAATTAAAATTTTAAGTTTTTTATTGTTTTGTTGTTTACCTTTTTTTTTTTTTTTTTTTCCTTTCTCACAAGAATTTTCCAGATTAGTTTCGCCTTTTCCATTTTACCTTTCCATTCGCTATGATGATTCTCATTCCGATGACACCTCGGATGACTCCTAATACGACAAGAATTCGGGCTTCTAATGTACACTTTTGGCCAACCTGAAAGTAGACTATACCTCAAGTTTCTATACATGTTCTCGAACAATCAGGCCAAGTTGCCATCGCTCGAGTACCATGTTGAAGGCAACCCTCTCCTTAGATATAAGTAGTTACATTGCCATGTCATACGAAAAAGATGCACACACGTAGTTTCTATACATTTTTAAAATAATTACAGTAAGTTTAATGTTAGGAGAAGTAAATCACGTTAGATTACTCGAACTATGTAACAATAAGTTTTTATTGAAGTTTACGACTATTATCTCAAATTAGAATAGATCACACGTTTGCCACCCTCGGCTTCGCCTCGGGTAGCAATGCACGCAGTGCCGGCCTTATAGCCACCTAGGCGCCCCGGGCGAGTCATTGATTGGCGCCCTTTTTTGTATTAGAGCTGCAACACCCCATGTTAATTTACATGGGAAATTCTGAATCCTGATACTCTTTGTGAGGGCATCAATGGTAGTGAAATAGTTTGAAGTATAAATATTAAAATGAAAGGTTAAAACAATGAAATTAACTATTTAAATTATTCGATTATACTCTTTTATTTTTATTAAACTATTATAATGTTTTTTTATTTGTTTAATTATATTAAAAAATCTTAACTTTGCTTGCTTTTTTGTTGGCAAACTCTGTGATTAAGCTGGAGAAATCCAAGTTTTTGCAATAACATTTTCAATAGATAACGACGCTAAGTTGGTCAATCTTGATTGAGATATTGTGGATCGTAAGTACGTCTTTATTGATTTTAGTTTGGAGAAACTACGTTCACCACTTGCTATGGTAACTGGTATTGTTAAAAGAATACGTAATGTTATCTATATATTAGGGTATAGTTCTTGAA
>JAPYYV010009386.1:0-11969 GCA_030522625.1 Copidosoma aretas | reverse complement strand
CCCGGAGCGCGGTACAACAGCGCTTCCCCCCCTCACTACCGGAATAAACCCCCACCGCGAGGCCCCTTTTTGGAAAAAAAAAGGCGGAGGAAAAAAAAAAAAAACCCATAAAATAATAGAAGCGTCGCGTTCGCGTGCGGTGTATTATGCAGCCAACACCGGCCATGAGCCCACAGCAGGGCGACCGGTTCGTTGACTCTCGTATGTGTATACCGTATGTGCATACATGTACATACGTACTCATGATACTTACGTGCTTGTATACATTGAATTACACGACGCTGCTCACATGTTACATTATATACCTCCGCGTGTGGGTGTGTAGATACATGTATTACAGAACGAGCGGAGCGGCGAATCTGATGAATTTCCATCGTTATGTGTATACAAGTACCTTATATACTCGCATTGTGCGCTACTACGAGCAAGTGAGGAAGAAAGAGCGTCCAGACGACGACGATAAAGAGCCACGATACTCCCTCCTCCTCCACCGACTATTATAGCATGTGCGCGCACGTTTAATTTCCTCCGCCGCGGTGTGTGATATTATACGCTCGTGCGGCAACGTGATGCGATCATCGCATCGTATCATCCTCCCCGTCTCCTCATCTTCGCGTCCCGTATAACGTCGATGATGCGCGAGCGAGCGCTTCTAATTAAGCCCGGTGATGAGTCGTCTACTGTACCATAAGTACTGTGCAACGTATATGATACGTACACGCTATTTGCAATGCAGATGTGTGCAGCGTATTGCGCGATTTAAGGAGGAGATCTGGTGCGCAGAGCCTTACCTATCCGGAGCGAAGACCGGAATGCGGTTTACCTCCGTTTTTTATCTCCCTCTCTCCTTTGATGCGGATGAGCTTTTACACCGTGCGGACGCAGCTGTACGATCGTTTATCGCGCGGGCGCGCGTCTAATGAGTGTGTTTACTTTTTTGGTTGAATTTTCTAATGGATCGTCTTTAAAAAACTATAAGCTTAAATTCAAATAACTTATTCGAGACCCCGAGGAAATTTATTTTGTTTAGCCTGTCTTTTGTGATATGAGTATATAATTATAAACGAGACCCACTGATTGCGACTGTGACCGTTTTTAAACTTTTAACGACTCCTCTTATCGAATCGATTAATTCGAGGTAATAGCTTCGGAAGCTAGCGTGTATCACCGAAAATACCAATAGAATCGTCTACTGTTGATTATCGGAGCCGTTGGCGCACAGCACAACAACGGAAGCGTGAACTTATGACTGCTCAAACACACAGACACGCCTTTAGTTCCGGGCGTTATTGAACGCCCATGCAGGGCTCAAGAGCAATCTATTGTATTCTATACGTTAGGCACTGCACACAACGCACTGGACACGCATCATCAGTAATGAAATTCCTGCAGCCATGATGTTGCTATCACCGCGACGACGAGCGCGCGTGTATGAAGTACCCCTAAGTGTAACGCGGCCGGCGTATCGAACAGAGCGCCCTTCCGTTTCTCATATGCACATGTGCAGGCATATAAGTACATATATTACAGATATGGACGTTGAAATCTCCGGAAAATCATGGGATCGAGGTAACTGGAATCGGAAACCAAGATTTTTGCGTGGCGCTATTTCTATGCTAGATCCGAATTTTTTAATCAAATGAAAAACTCCCCACTTCATTATGTATACCGAGTCACAGCAAAAACCTAGAAACCACGTCACTGGATTCTATGAATTTTTACGCGGCCATTTGTTTCGTCGCACAATTCTTCAACATAAAACCGAAACTGAACCTTATAGCAAATTGTATCCAAACTTGTATCATAATCATTCAATTCTGTGCCATAAGTAGCTCATGACTTTTCGGAGACCCCGACCTGTACGTTTCCACGGGAGGAAGAAGCGCGAATGTAACACGTACGCTACAATGTACACGCGCGCGTCGAGCTTACACCCCCTGTATGCGCGGAGAGCAATCGATACCTCATATATTATACGTATATAAGTACCATATACACACACACGGCGCACTCAAACAGAAAGAGAAAGACGCTACTGTAGTAAAGCATTACACAGCTCCTCTGCTCGCCTGCAGCTGCGCCACCGTCATCTCCTCATCCAAAGGGGGTCGCACGACTGACGATGACCCTTGTACTATATACAGCCATCGCACCCCATCGCCCGATGCTCTCCTTACTTCGCAAAGCTGCTGTTGCCGTCCGAGCAGGAGGGGAAAAAAAAATCGTTCCCTGCGCTGGGCGATCGTCGACCGCGAGGAGCGTTAATTTTCCCCTTGAAAAATCCCCTTACACCCCTCAACCATCTTCCGGCCATTATATAAACCATCCGCGCGACCGCGATTTTCCCGACGGCCGTATCATAAATCCCGGTCCACCGCACAGGTTGTCAATATCGCGAAATCTCGCGGAACGGGGCCAAAAAGCACTCTAGAGGAGCAAGGGAAGGGGGCTCGCAGAGGAAGTCATTTTCGGTCGGGGTGGGTCCATCTTCAATTTTTCGCCAGACCTCCATAATATGTACTTGCTTCCCCCATTGCGTATATGTATGCATACGCACGCACAGTTTACGGCTCTCCAGAGTCATCTGGACCAGCCGGCGCCGGAGCTAACCCCAGCCGGGATGCTGATGCGGCTGCTTCTCTTCCCCCGCTCGTTCTTTTGTCCCCCATACTCGTACCGACGACGACGTGGACGGTGCGACTGACGTCAGCTCGTACGTATAGTATATACTATATAGGAAAGGAGACAGTATCATGTATATACCAGTTATATACATATGCGCCGACGTCGTTGTCACCGAGTCGTCGACTCTTGGATAAGAAATTCCGATCGGTGTGTGCGTATAATATACGCGGAGTGGAGTGCATGAACGGATGGAGGCAAGTCCGCGCCTTGCATTGATTAAGTTCCTCTTTTTCTTCTTTCTTTTCCCGGTACGTACCCATTGTATTGTTATTGCGAAGTATACTCTATCCATAGAGCTCTGCTCGACTTTTTTTTCTTTTTTTTTTCGTTTCGGTGAATCGAGCGTGCGGCTAAGTGCATCCCGACGACGGTATAATATACAGGAAAGTTTGATGGCATTTGTTACCAAGGTCCGATTTTATGTTTGTGGTAAAGTTTCTGTACGCTTCGATGACACGCTGCAGCGGGAGTGATTCTGTTTCCGGTATATAAGTACGGCGCGTCGAGATGATAAACAGTCTGCGGAATAATTCAGATCCGCGATGACCTTTCGATTATTGCCACTGGCCGGGATTACAGCGATCAATCGTATGAATCGCGGAGTAATGATCTTTCGCTGCAGTTTTCATGACGATTGTACCGACTTTGTTGAATATTTTCCAATTAGTACTTTATGGCGTGACGTTTTTCAATTTTTCCATTTTTTTTCTTTTCGTTGTATCTACCTGTAGTTATAACAGCTCATTACGCGCCCACGTCAATAAAACGCTCGTATACCTCCAACTAACAAGATACCTCGTTAAATCCTGCGCGCGTAATCCTACAATTAAGGCGAACATCGGTACGAGACTAGCCCATCATCGGGTGAAAAAAAAACAACGTATATATATATATATACAATACGATGGACGCGAAAAAATGTTGCCCAGAGAGATTCGCGCGGAGTTATGTAATTAATATCTTCTTTTGCCGTCTAATAAATATTTTGTCTGACCTCGTCGCATATACTATTAGGTATATTATCGTTCGCATTACTACAAAAATATATATCGTGCCGATAAAAAAACAATAGAGCGAGCTCTGATGATTCAGATGTATACAATAGAAACGTCAGAGACGGATTACAAAAGATAACGCTATAAGACACTCACACTTGCACGGAGAAAAAGAGCGCGGGCAATCGAGCCAAACGCAGCAACTCCCTTTCGCGGGACATAGTACGTATTTATATTCTCGGTGCTCGGCGAATCGATCCGCGAATTTCACTTCCATCGTAGTATAAGTATAGACGCTGGCAAGAGTATATATAACATATGAGAAACGCAATCGATCGTGTCTGTATATATATACATATACATAGTATGGACTGCACCGGCGCCGGCTCTCCTTCTTCTGCACCATTGTGCTTCGATTTCGCTCATTCCCGGGAACCTCGGGACGGAATCGGCATGAAAGGCGAATCAATTCTCTCTCTCTCTCTCCCTCCTTTTGAAGTCCAAGGTCCGCGACGACAGCAGGAAAGTATCCTATATCTATTGTGTACGACTCGACCGAGATGCCTGCTTTTTTTCTAAATCACAGAAGTTTTCTCGCCGGTTTTTTGATGCCGGCTGCCCGGCAAGAAACACGGCTTCTTTTTTCAAGATAACGATTTGTCTGCACGACGATCGATGAATCAGTGTACGAACTGACGGCTCTGTCGTGACCGCGACAGTTGAAACAGACCGCGAAGAGGCTCGCGGATGCTGCTGTCACATCAGCGCCGTCATCGATTATACGCTCGAGACGTATCTATAGGTGTACCATGTAGGAGTGAAAACAAAAAATGTCATCCCAGATAACAAACAGTACACCCAATGACACGCCAAAAATCTCGATCGTGTATTACAGGCGTCAGTGTTACAACTCTATACCTGTAGTAATTATACGCACGCGCTTCCTACGCACCGATGATTCTCACGTAAGCTCGCTCGCAAGCCCCGCAGACGAGAGCATCTTTCGCCAACGCAATTATCGCGGACAAGACTTTTCTCTTCTCGTGTCGGGTGTACCATCCCTGCACCGTCGCCGAGCAAAACTGACCCGACCCCCCCCCCCCCAGCGCTTTGACCACTCTATCCCCGAACCCTGTTATACACACATACGGCCTCGTGCACCAGCAGCAGCCTCTATACCTCTTCGCAAACAAGCTCGCTCTTTTCAGCCTCGCGCCCTCGCTCGCTTCTCGCCGGAGCGTATTACTGGCACACCAAGTACCTACTTACGTCCACACTGCGCGTGCCCGCGGTTTTCTCGAACAAGCGAGCCCATTCAGCGGCCCCGGGCGCGCGCTGCGCTTTCCCGCGCGCGGAAATTATCGCGCGGTCGAAAGGGCCGCGTTCACCGGGAAACCCGGTGGACGTTCGCTGGGCCGGTTTTTCTTTCAAACGAGCGTGATCCCAGAGCGGGGCACGCTCTGAGAATTTTCCTCGCCCCATCTCGCGCGGGGGAGTCGGTGCGTTGATTCTGGTGCTCGGCCAGGTCGGGCTCCTCCGCGATGATTCGGTCGATCGGTCCATGTACCCGGGGGTGGTTTCGTTCACCGTGTCTCGAAGCGTGATTCGATCGTCGTGCGACTCGTCAGGATCAACGGTGCGGGCCCCTGTGCTCGTCGCGCGTTCTCGAGTAAACGAGCCTCGCGGAACGCGGAATCTCGTTTTGCGCACGCGGTTCGTATTGCATCTTCCCGGAACGTTCATTACGGGCGTTGCCTGATGCCCGTTGATCGACCGATCCGCGGCAGAGCGATGGCTCTCGATTTTCATCGCGCCGAATGGGGCCCGCTGTTCGTCACACGCGTTTCTCAGCACAAAACATGTGTGCCATCGGTGATAAAATCAAAAGCTAAAACGTCCGCGCGAGCGCCCTTGCACGAGTCGACGACTGGAAAGCTAGCTCCTGCAATTTTCTCCTCCTACCATTTAGGTATAAGCAGAAGACAAAAACGCAGCTGCGTTTGAGAAAACGAATTTTATTGCCGCTCGTAACGCATATACTTGGGGTGGAAGGAAAGTTACAATCATTGTTAACTTGATAATACTCGTGCTGTCGTCCGTCCGTCGTATTACATAGGAGTCGTATGGATCGTATAGTCCAGCTCGAGGCGGACAAACGACACTTTTGCGCGAGTGCACGAATATACTTGCAAGACCTTTGTATGTGCAGTGTAGGCATATAATACACGCGCATACATACACGTGCCGCGAGCCCATTAGGAGTGGCGCGGACGGACTTATCGTGCGAAACGACAATCGCCTCTCCAGTTTCTCCCCCATTGTTCGCTCGGCGCGTGTTGTTAAATAGTTGATGCCTTCAATTGGGACGTTTACGCAATAAATGGAAGAGCGGAATATGACGAATGAGAGGAATATTTTACATCAGATTGGACTCTGTTGGGGTTTCTTTTGGTTTTTCAAAAATGAAAATGCAGATCAAAGCACTTTTTTAACTGTTCAAAAATCGATACCCATCGCTGTAGGCTGGTACAGCTCGGTCGGTCAAGCGGCTATATCTTAGAGTCGATCAGAGTTTGGTTCCATACACTCAATTGATTTACTTCACGGTAAAATCAGGAGGAATCGCAAAGGTTGAACAATGCAGAGCCCATCAGAGTTGGAACGTAAAATAGGATGATGAATGATTAATATTGGAAAACGATTGGTATTCTTATTTTTTTAATATTTAAAATTAGTCCAACTCAAGCGTATCTAGCGTGCATATAAATAATGGCATCATCACACCATTCGACCATTTTTTGATCACACTTTTATCTCCAGAGCAACAATTTTCCTACAATTGCCGTCAAGTACTTACGTCCGGCAAAAACTATCTCCTCCTTAACGCCGCGCTCTCCAAAAGTGTGTCAATATGCGCCAGGCGCGGCCTAGAACTTACGTTTTTCCCGATGGAAAGTATAATAATCGTCTTATCGTTTTCAATGGCCGCAATGCTGCGTTCCGGTGTTTTTTTTTTCGCTCCCCCCTGCTTATCTTCATCTTCACGCTTATTAAAGCTAAAAGAAAAATTCCCCCGCCGAACCGACCAGTGGGAAATGTTATACTCGCGCTCGGCAGCAGAAGAAGTAGAGCGAGATGTCTGCGTTTGCATTGCTCGAGTGCAAAAAAAAAAATTGTTAAACATCCATCTCCGTACACGCGGTGCAATGCGAGTTTCGGAATGCGAGCTAGAAAGCCGAGAAAATCGGTAATTGAAAACACGCGCATGCTATACACCATTATCAACATCATAAATTCAAGCAATTCATCCGTTCCCATTGGCTCTCAAAATCAATGAGTAATCATTTTCTTCTTCTTTCTTTTTGTTACAGGTGAATCGCCCTGGTGATCCGACGAGTCCGTAAGTTTCATTTTTTATAATCGTGCAAATCACTCGTGTCAAATGTATGCTACCTTTCGATACTTTTAAATCGAATTTATTTCCGAATCCATAACAATCCCACGATTTGCCAAAGCAGACCCGCGCCTTTCTCCATCGGCACCGAGCGCAAAACCATAACGCGCGCTTAATAACAGAGTCGTCAGGGCAGATGGACTTTCGTAAACGCGATCGACCCGTTTTCCCCGCCACAACCGAAAAGCACGACCAAAGTACCGCGTAATATTCGTTGTAAATTGAGGGGGAAAAAAAAAAAAAAAGAAACCGCGTCCACGCGGGACCGAGACGCAAAAGGAGGGGGAGGACATCGATGGCTCGCGCCGTTGCCCTTTCCCTTCCCGCCGCCTCGGCTCATAAATCCCCGGCAATTAGCGGTGGCTCTCCCGCGACTGTTGATAGTCGAATAGCTTCGGACATCGCGATCGGGGCCCGGCGTCTAGCGGTCGATCGATAAACACTCGACGTCGTTCAGCGAGCGCCGGCGATGCGAATGCTAATACGGCGCGGCGAGGTGCTCGCACCTGCCGCGAGGAAAGCTGACCGGCGGTGATTTTTTTAACGGAACTCTTTGCCCGCGTGTATACGAGTACGGGAGCGTGTTTTTTTTTATTTTTTTTTACCGTACGATCGAACATCAACGCCTTTCGAACCCCGTCCTCGAAAGCACGGGGAGGAGGGCGATTCAACGCGCGCTCGGTGTTCCCGGTCGCCCGTGTCAACCGTGCAATACTATCGGAATTCGAGCCGCATCCGAAAGGCGCGCACCTGCGGAACAACGTGACGGCACGTGCAACCCAAATCTCATTCACGAACTCTCTCTCCCTCTCTCGGGGAAATGGGTCTTGTATAATATATATACTTACACTCTACTGTACTACTGGCGGGTAAAAATCGATCCCACGCCGAGTCGGACTATTCTCCGTACTATACAGGTCTACGGTGGCAAGGTCGAGATGATGATGATGATGGGAGTCGAGGACGCGCGTCGTGAATTCGTAATCGCCTTTCGAAGGATCGCCGCCGCGTCACGTCCGCACCGCGGCGGCCCCGGATACAATGGCCCGCCGTTAATACCCGCGCGCTGCCGATTTCTGTCGTCCCGAGAAGAAGGATCGTCCATCCGTGATGGGAGAAATTCACCCTTTCCGGCGCGGCAAATGACTACGATTCTCCCGCGGAATTCACTTTCGCGCGCGCGTCTTTTTCTCCGCGTGATGCGCGCCGTCCGCGTCGAATCGCCCGAACGCACGCTGCATCATGCGCTCTCCGAGAGTCCCCCTCCTCCGCCATTTTCGACCGTTTCTCTGAAAACCACCGTCCCTGAAAAACGAAATGCTCCCCCCGATGCATATCGCACATTACCGGCTGGAAATCGCGAAGCCTCGGTCGTAAATACGCGAGTTTCGATTTCGGAGGAACGCGGGGCTGGGGGGTACTGTCGGCGATTCGAAGGGGGAAAAATCGAAAACTACGTAGGCCATAAATCCACGTAACTGTGACGGGGAAACGAAACTACACGTGAGAGCGAGAGAGAGCCGAGTGTGTGGCAGTGTAATGGCGGTCCATTGAATTTCGATGCGCGCGCATTTTTTCTCTATACTCTGGTATGGGTTTAAGTATGTGCAGCATGGGTGGATAAACTCGAGTGGAATCGAAGCTTGTATTATAATAATGTACTTTGTGGAGAGGAGAAATTTTCCGAGCGTGATTTCCTTATGGAGGCGCCCGCGCATCGTGCGCTCTTTGTATTTACAATACACTATCGGCGATACGGTTTGTTTTCGTTCTCTTTCATGCGTAGTTTCTCTCCCGATTGCGGATAATGACCTCTCGGTAGAAATTTACGTACTCCTGTTAATGAGTCATGCCTATTATATACGATATTCCTCGCGATATTCATCGCACACTTTGCGGACCGATTCGGTAAGCCGAGATTTTTCGAACGAAAATACATTTTAAATCCAATTATTGGAGTTAAATTGCATCGAGATAGGGATACGTTGCGGATGTTGTATGGAAATGAATCATCGGCCGGCGATAACGAGTTTTGGGCTCGATCGGTCGGGAGAGGATTAGATAGCCCGGGAAATACTTTTGCCCGGTTGCCCACGTAATGACCGCAACGCGATTCATTTCGATCGATCGATGCACTTTCTTCAATCCCAATCGTAATAACTTCAAGTTTCAATTAAAAACCCATTGGCTCTAATTGGCTTACCGACATATAAGAAATCGCTTTGATTCACGTTGTAAATGTGTTAATGTGTACGTGACAACATATACTCTCGTTGTAGCGTCAGTAATGATAACTATAGGTGCGAAAGCTCGTTCTCGCAAGTCCCAATCGCGCTATAATTAGACGAGCGAGATGACGCTTCAAACACATGCCTTGAAGTCACGGGCCTTGACTAAGTATAGAGCGGAGGCTTTTCGTTCGTGATTTCGTCCATAGTCGGGCAACGTACAAAAATCATATACGGCGCGCTTTTCGGGGTACGTATACTTATCATACGATTTGGCTCACGACACTTTTACTCCTTCTTGTACAATCGGACCCGCCCGTCGTTCGAAAAGACGAGTTCGCTGCATACCGCTAGCATCCGCACGGATGGTTAAACTCCTTATTAATTTAACGCCCGGAGCGTTGAACCCATATTGGAAGCGTTGCCGGCGCATGTATACGATCACGTGCAGGAGGCACGCAAACGAGCATCAGTTCAAATTTAAACATGAGAAGGTATGATGATGATAGTGGTATACGTGTACGTAGACGTATGTATACAAGCGAACGCTGGTGCGCCGCGGCGCTCGATTAATCACTGCCCGCGGGAGCTTTCGGCGCAGAGTACAAAGAGATGAGATGCACTCTTGGCACGTACGGCGCGCTTTTCGTCAAATCGCGCGGAAAACAATCAACAAAACCATCGACCTATGCGCATACATACATATACATGTAAAGTGCAAAGCGTAGTAAAAGCTGGTGCGTACTTATTTAATTCTGTGCTCGTCGGGTAAACGCCTCCCATTAGCTGCGGCCGCGACGTAGCGACGGAACGTGGCATTTTCCAATACGAGTTGATACTTATACACCGTAGATGTGTTTGCGCTTTCTTCGACGCAGGTCGCGCCGCGGACGCGTTAATAGAGTTTCCTTTCTTTTTTTTCCCCCCCCGTCGTCGGAACGAGTTGGGACGGACGAATAACCAGTTGTTCCTGCGAGCCTGTAGCCGAGCCCAGCGCATGGTTTTTCAGAAGTGCGCGTTTTTCGTTTCTGCATCAGCAGCTCTAATACGTGTGATTCACGCTGCTGCTGCTGCTGCTGCTGCTGCCGGTGATTCAGGGGTCCGGTGACGTTTTCTCCCGACGCGCAGGAACGATTTCACGGGCGCGTCGAGAGAAAAGAGTGCCCGAGTAAAAGCCCGTGTACTACGCACAGAGTGCGATCGGTATACATACCCGTGTGGCCGATTTTTTTTTTCGACCGAGCCGTTGTGAAAACAAGCGCGGCAGCCGAGCACGGGACCCCGCGCGGCGATCGGAAAGTGAAAAGCGTTGCCAGAGCGGCGGATCGGAGAGCCCGCGGCGATGCGCCATTTACTTTCGCTCGCGCCGATCCACGGAGCGGTGTTTCCGAAATCTATCTTTTCCAAAAAAATAAGCCAACGTCGCGTGCCGTCGCGAAGGGGGACGATCCTGTGGGTCTGCGAGCCGACGCGCGCATATTGGTCATTCCTTCGGCTCGGCCATTACTTCGCGGGCGATCGCGTGTATACGATACTCGCGGTTCGGAATCGATTATCAATTTCCCGCACGAGCGGACGGTGCACTGTTGTGTATTGCGCAGGCACGGAAAGTGGACTGGAGGAGAGAAGGAAAAATTAAAAAACCACGCAGCTGGTGTATACCGTTGTACGAGCGACCCGGCGCTGTTTCGCAGGCGTAAGTACGCTTGGTTTTGTTCGGGGGGTGGGGGATCGCGAGTCGGGCGGTGAGATTAATTTAGATCGGGCGCGGTGCGTGAAAAAAAGGTACACGGGGGGGCGACGCCGAAAAGAAAGGCAGATATATGGTGCCGTCTGCGAGTTGTTCTTTGAGGAGACAAGGAGCCGGACGGTCCAATTCGGGCTCGTTAGGCTTTCGCTCGTCGCTCCTTTTGTGCGGCGAGCGAAGCACAAACAGACGGACCGGTGCGTCTTTTTGCCGGTGAATAATTTTCGGGTCGCATCGGTTATTGTATGCGGGGTTAAATTGGTTTATTTATCAGGCCGAGAATCGTTTTTGTTCTTTAAATACTAGAAATTCCTTGAAACGGCGATGATTATGATATACTTTCGGTCGAGTTGAGACAACGACTCAAACGAGCGTCAAATTATTTATAAGCGTATAGATAGTTTTATCAAAAAGACATTTATTTCATTTTTCAAAAAAGAAACACCGAAGCCCGAACGGACAAAAGAACAATCAAGCTTTGCGCGCATTAGAGGTATAACAATACGATCAACATTTAATTATAATATCTCTTGTATGAATCAGCCGGCGCGGATGATGTTTCGTTCTATACAGCTCATACTTACTAATGTTACACTAATGGATCCTAGGAAATAATCGGGTTATTTACGTTGGTCAGACAAAGCAACGCCTTGTCTAAATAATTTATTATATTCAAAACGCGTGGACGACACACTTGCTTTTTCTTCGAGTAAATCACACACACCGACGCTCATTTCCAAAGTTATCTTATCAATAAGCTTTTCGGTGGAACTCGACTCCTAAAATTTTCCACCTCGTGACAACGTTGGAAAACTCTTTCTGCCGTTGTTCCAGTAACGAGAAACGATTACTCACCCGAT